>JAODAL010029222.1:0-51974 GCA_025379985.1 Phyllomedusa bahiana | reverse complement strand
CAAAAATTGGGGAAAAAATCGTGGTAATTACCGTGATTTTACCGCAATTTCCCGGTTTTTTTGCCGCGATTGGTGTGCAGTAATGTACAGCATTAATTGCTGTACCTTCCTGCACAAAAAATGCATTGAAAAACGCACCAAAAACGAACCGTGGGAAAGCTCCCTAAGAGGAACACTAAAACACAGAAAATGTACAAGTTAATTATCTTAAAGGATTATCCCTAAATTCTATGTTCTTGAAACAAACTCTAACATAGTAATAATTGTTTTATATAGTGCCAGCATATTCCGCAGCACTTTACAATACAGAGGGCACAGGTACAGACAAAGTAAAGCCGATAAATTGCAAAATAAATGACACAGTAATAAGCTGATTTACCCCTTAGGGTGCTTTCACACGGTGCGTTTTTGGTGCGTTTTTGCTGCGTTTTTTGTGCAACAATGTATATCATTAATTGCTGTGTTTTCTGCACAAAAAATGCATCCAAAAACGCATCAAAAATGCACCAAAAACGCAGGTGCGTGTGAAAGCACCCTTAAGCCCCAGGCCTGAAAATGCCTTAATGACCAGCTGTATTTTGTAGATTTTGCCTCCTTGCATTTAAACAAGTGTAACTTTTTTTTATTTTTTAAGTGACACAGTTGTATGAGGACTTGTTTTATGGAGGAGAAGTGGTATTTTTGGGGGGTATAATTTAAGTTTACAAATATATGACTGTAAAATTTAAAAACAATTGCAGTGTGAACGTAAAAGGGTGTTTTTCTGCATTTATTTATTTTTTTACACCATTCACATTTCACACTAACCTGTGAGATTAATTCTACAGGTTATTACGGTTGCGTGGATACCTAATATATGTATTTTTTTTCTGTGTAAAATATGTCCCATTTTTTAAATTAAATATTTATTTTATTATTTATTGTATTTATATTTTATCACCTTTTGTGACTTTTTTTAATCCCATTAAGGGATAACTATTTAAAAATTTTTTCTACACTTAGTAATGTATTAGCATACTTCTGTATGCTTATACATTAGACTCTGCGTCAGTATGACACAAGCTGCAGTCAGTGCAACGCACAGTGTGCCCTGACCGCAAGCTTCATATACAGACAGCCCTGGGGCTACCCAAGGTCCCCAGGGCTGACTGTGCAGCCATTCCCCGGGCTCTGTGGGTTCACTGGGAGTCCTGCTCACCCAATGGAGCAGAGGAATCCCCTTTAATTATGCAACGGTCACGGACCGCGGCAATCACAGGGTTGAATGCTGGGGATCGGAGGTTTCCTCCAGTCCACAGTGTTAACAGATACTGCCTTAGGAACAGAGCTGTTAACTACAGCTCTGTTCCTAAGTGCAGCTGCGGCGCTGGAACCTGCTAACCCTCTTTGTCTCCAGCGACGTCTTTTGCCATTGCTACAGATAGAAGACCTGCAACACCCACCGTCAAAAGTGGGTGGGTCATTAAGGGGTTAATAGTGTTGAGCTTCGGATTTGGGTCTGGGCAATCAAATTTTGAACAACCAATCAGCAGCCTGCGGGAAATTTGGATAACCAGTCAGAATCTTGCCAGTCTAATTTTGAGCAACCACTTGGCAGCCTGCAGGAAATATCAATAAACTAATGAGAATCTCATTAGTTTCTCGATTTTCCTCGAGGCTGCCAATTAGTTGCTCAAAAATTTGAGTGGCACCAAATCATCCCAACCTGAATCTGAAGTGCAGCAATTAACAATTCAAACAAGTGGCATGCGGGTCCAGTTTGTGAGAACTTAAATTTCACCAGGAACAGGGGTGACATGAGGCAGAAAGTCTCCCACAATGGCTTTCTCAGTGTTCTATAGTATCAAAGTATTTGGCACACTTCAATTGGATGCAAAAAGTGAGGCACTTTATTGGTAAGTATACAGTGATAGAAGGCGTGAGGAAAAGATGGGAGGGGGGGGAAAAATTCATGGAAAAAGCTCCCAAAAAATTAAAGTCTTGGAGACAGAAAGTCAACTTGCGTAAGTTGCCTAAACAGGTTAAATGATGCATGAATAGTCAAATATAGACCCTCTGGACTTCTGTCCCAAATCTTGGAGAGTAGTTCAGGGTCCTAAGATAAACCTCAGTCACGAGGCTACAGTGCATCTGTCCTGTGACCAGAGGCGTAACTTCAAGCTCTTGGGTCCTAGTTCAAAAAGTGAAATGGTCCCCCCCAGTTACCATGCACCATTTACAATACTGGTGTCTTCTTATGCAGTAGAAGGGCTTTTGGGCCCCCTCAGGCTGCACGGCCTAGTAGCAACTGCTATTGCTGCAACCCCTGTAGCTACGCCCCTGCCTGTGACAAGAGTTTATGCTAGTGTTGAAGTAATGTCAGTACTCCATTTGAGTTCTAGAACCCTAGAATCTTTCAAGCATATATGAGAAAAATTGAAGCTCCTGTGAGCAGGGGCGTTGCTAGGGTCCTAAAACATCCGGGGCTCGGGCCCTTTGTGTTTTTTCTGGGTAGGGCTGGGTGCACACGACATTTTTCGTGCCTCATTGTGATCTGCGGATGTTTTTTTACAGAGAAAAACCTTCTGTTCCTGTCACTAATTTTCTGCACATCCCACACAGATCCCGTCCATCTCCTCAGCAGTCAGTGTACAGTAAAAATCACCAATGACAAATTTACTTTTTCAGAACTTCAGTCACCAAAACATCCACCTACACATGGAGCAAATCTACCAGACAAGTGATTGTTACTAAAACCCTCCTACAAAACCAAGACCCCAGACTATTACTACTTAAGGCTCAAATAATCCTGCCAGACCCTGAATGAACGCAACCCCCACATGTGACTATCCACTGCACACAGGCCCTAGAGACATATATTACCGCCATACAGTGACCAGATAGTGGTAGATACTAGTTGTATGTAGACTCTGCAGACATATAAGTGATTACACTGCAGTTACATTTAGTGACTCACAGACGCTTTCTGATCAGCGTCGTTCACTTTCCCTTTTCTTCTCCATCCGGTTCACACCTTCATGCTGATTGCTCCCGGCCAATACTCGTCCCTGAGGATTTGGACACAAATATCTTAGAATCCTCACATTTCCAGCAACTCCTTAATTATAGGTATAGCAGTCCCCTCAGTTAGGTATATAGGGGCACTGAAGCAGTATATGGGGCCACAGGCAGGCATTATAGGGGCACAGGCAGGGATATAGGGCCACAGGCAGGTATATAGGGGCACAGGCAGGGATATGGGGGCAAAAGGCAGTAATAGGGGGGCACAAGCAGATATATGGGGCACAGGCAGGTACATAGGGGCACTGAGGCAGTATATGGAGCCACAGGCAGTATATGGGGGCACTGAGGCAGTATATAGGGGCCACAAGAAGGTATATAGGGGCACTGAGGCAGAAATATAGGGTCACTAGGCAGTATATGGGTCACTTAGGCAGTATATGGGGGCCACAGGCAGGGATATGGGGGTCACGGGCAGTATATGGGGCCACAGGCAGGCATATAGGGGCACAGGCAGCAATAGGGGGACACAGGCAGAATATGGGGCCACAGCAGGTATGGGGCCACAGGCAGTATATGGGGGCCACGGGCAGTATATGGGGGCCACAGGCAGTATATGGGGGCCACAGGCAGTATATGGGGGCCACAGGCAGGGATATGGGGGCCACAGGCAGGCATATAGGGGCACAGGCAGTATATGGGGCCACAGGCAGGGATATAGGGGCCACAGGCAGGCGTATGGGGGCCACAGGCAGGCATTATATGGGCACAGGCAGTATATAGGGGCACTGAGACAGGTAAACGCGTTAAAAATAACAACATTCATACTCACCTTAACTCCCCCGGCGAGCGCGCTCTGTCCTCTTCAGCCGCGCGCTCTTCCGGCAGCTCCTCGGGCGCACGGCCTATGACGCGCTGTGCGCCCGAGGAGAGGCAGCGTCGCGATGACATCACATCATCGCGACGCTGCCGGCTGAGGCGCACGGGGCCGCGGCGGGTCCTCAGCGCTGTGAGGACCCGGCGCCCCGCTGTGTCGGACCTGCGGGTCCGACACTGTCTGCGGGGCAGGGAGCGCTCGCTCTCTGCTCCGCAGAAGCCCTCAGCTGAGTGTGCGTCCAGCGGACGCACATGCAGCTGAAGGGCCAGTCGGTGCTCCAAGCCCACGGCAGCGGCCTGGAGCCCAGGAGACTCGGGGCACAGGCTGTTTTATTCGGGGCTCGGGCCCCGAATAAAACAGCCTAGCGACGCCCCTGCCTGTGAGAGATGCGACGTGTCGGGTCATAACAATCCATTGTCAAGCAACAAGCTGGGAGCACAGGAGAGCATTGTTCTGTGTCTAGCTGTATACAAACTGCAGCAGGAGCCTCTCCTCTTAGCCCTCCACTGGAGAAATACTGTTATACCCTGCCCCTTGAACTAAACCACACCCCTACATCCAGGGGCATTGCTAGGGTCCTAAAACATCCGGGTCTCGGGCCCTTTGTGTTTTTCCCGCCTCATTGTGAACTGCGGATGTTTTTTTACAGAGAAAAACCTTCTTTTCCTGTCACTAATTTTCTGCACATCCCACACAGATCCCGTCCATCTCCTCAGCAGTCACTGTACAGTAAAAATCACCAATGACAAATTTACTTTTTCAGAACTTCTCACCTCATATGACAATACCCCTAAACAGTCACCAAATAATCCACCGATACATGGAGCAAATCTACCAGACAAGTGATTGAGACTAAAAACACTCCTACAAAACCAAGACCCAAAACTATTACTACTTAAGTATCAAATAATCCTGCCAGACACTGACCGAACGCGACACCCACATGTGACTATCAGCTGTACACAGGCTCTGATTACATATACCCCCGCCATACAGGGGCCATATAGTGGTAGATACTAGTTGTATGTAGACTCTGCAGACATATAAGTGATTACACTGCTGTTACATTTAGTAACTCACCGGAGACGTCTTTTCTGATCAGCGTCGTTCACGTCCCTTCTTCTCCACCGTTCACACCTTCATGCTGATGCTCCCACTTCACAGCTTCAAAGCAACCTGAAAACCCATTCTCAGGCTTGCCTTAACCTTCACTAAACTTGTCACACTTCCTCCCAGCATGTCTGCCTCACCTCTGTCTCTTTCCCCCTCCTTTAATTGTAAGCCCTCGCGGCAGGGACCTTCACCTTCTGTCGGCAATTGTCATTATCCCTTATCCTGTACTGTTTGACTTATGTAATGTATGTACCCCTCGAATGTACAGGCCTGGAATCATGGCGCTTAAAATAAATAATAATAATAGAATATATAATAATAATTGCCTCCCGCCATACCGTCCCGGGATTTGACACAAATATCTTAGAATCCTCACATTTCCAGCAACTCCTTACTTATAGGTATAGATGTCCCCTCAGATAGGTATATAGGGGCACTGAAGCAGTATATGGGGCCACAGGCAGGTATATGGGGCCACAGGCAGGGATATGGGGGCCACAGGCAGGTATATGGGGGCCACAGGCAGTATATAGGGGGCACAGGCAGTATATGGGGCCACAGGCAGGTATATAGGGTCAATGAGGCAGTATATGGGGGCACTGAGGCAGTATAGGGGGGCCACAAGCAGGTATAAAAGGGAACGGAGGCAGTATAGGGGGCAATGAGGCAGTATATGGGGGCCACAGGCAGGTATATGGGGGCACAGACAGGTATATAGGGGCAACAGGCAGGTATATAGGGGCACAGGCAGGGATATGGGGGCCACAGGCAGGGATATGGGGGCCACAGGCAGGGATATGTGGGCCACAGGCAGTATATGGGGGCCACAGGCAGGGATATTGGGCCACAGGCAGAATATGGGGGCACAGCAGGTATAAAGGCCAGGCACTATGGGGGCCACAGGCAGGCATTATAGGGGCACAGGCAGTATATAGGGGGCCACAGACAGGGATATGGGGATCACAGGCAGGGATATGGGGGCCACAGGCAGGCATTATAGGGGCACAGGCAGTATATAGGGGCACTGAGGCAGGTAAACGCTATAAAAATAACAACATTAATACTCACCTTAACTCCCCCGCGACGCGCCTCTGTCCTCTTCAGCCGCGCTCCTCTGGCAGCTCCCTCGGGCGCACGGCCTATGACGCGCTGTGCGCCCGGAGGACAGGCAGCGGCGCGATGACGTGATGTCATCGCGACGCTGCCGGCTGAGGCGCACAGGGCCGCGGCGGGTCCTCAGCGCTGTGAGGACCCGGCAGCCTCGCGGTGTAGGACCTGCGGGTCCGACACTGTCTGCGGGGCAGAGAGCGCTCGCTCTCTGCTCTGCAGAAGCCCTCAGCTGTGTGTGCGTCCAGCGGACGCACATGCAGCTGAAGAGCCAGTCGGTGCTCCAGGCCCAGCGCAGAGGCCTGGAGCCCGGGAGACTCGGGGCACAGGGTGTTTTATTCGGGGCCCCTGCCTACATCTATTCCTCAGCCTAAAATGGAGCAGTTCAGCCAGAGCCTAGACCTGTTGTCAGGATTTCGACAAGACTGTTTCAGTAGTATACAGACAATCCTGCAGACTGCATAGTCATAAAGGCAAGGTTATCGCTTGTTTATTGTCATCATCTATTTCTATTTTTAGTTGTCCTTTAAAGGGGTTTTGCCAAGATCTCATTTCATGCCTCCTGCATCCAGCTCTTCCGCTGTGTGTTCTCAGAAGGGGGCGTGTGTGATTTGTTTGAATTGCGTATCATGTGACCTAGCAGGATGACATCACCAGGCCTTTCCTCTCTGTAGTCAAAGAAAGGCCTGTTAATGTATAGAGCTGTGAGTAGCTCAGAAGTAAAGTCTTTACCTCACAGCACAAGGGTCCTAGTTTCAAATCCCTGCAGGAACCAAACCTGTGGATTTTTTTTTTCTCTTTATCAATGCACAGGCCTCATTGAGGTTTCTTTTTTGATTTATTTGCACTGTTTGACTAATTACTAAGGAATACAAAGGATGGAAGTAGAGTGACAGCACCCGGGGTTTGAACACTCAGTAGCTGCCTGAGAATTGTGTTCTCAGTTCAGAATCTCCAGCACACACAATGTTCTTCATACAGTATCTATACAACACATAGAGCAACATCCATCGCCCTGGTTCCCCTATGTTATATGACCTACATAAGTGAACCAGCCGGGGAAGCGCGGGTAAACTAGACTGGAAGACATTAGGAAGTTCAAAGTACTATAGAAATTTCCTACGGAGTTTCTTGACACTTGGTGACTGGGAAGATGCAGTTTGTCCTTCCCTGCCTGTCTCGTCGCATTAGATGTCAGGCAGCTCTGGACATATAATATGGCCGGTCAGCTGTCAATCATGATTAGACTTACAGAGGCAACACAACTTTACATTACATCTAATATCAAACTTTGGTTGTTAAAAATGGATTTTGATGACCCTAAAACAGTCACCAATATATCCAGGAGTATTTAATCCTAATTCATTTGGACACCTATGAAATGCTATTTATGGCTCCTACACAGAGGGCTGCGGGATATGCTCTGTATGGCTGAAGGTGAGCAGGCAGAGCTTATCTCAAGATCTATGACTGATATACGACTAATAGGTTGTAAATATTATCTGATTTATTATACTTTTATAATGAATCTTAGTAGTATTACATAGCAGTCTATTCATAGCAATGGTAATATTATCTGTCAGTGGAATTGATGCCACTCACATCTATCCCTATTTATTTCCACATTGATCAACAAAACTTGCAAACAAATTTGGGTTTAGGAAGACTCACATTTTTTTAGTCTGTCCCTAACTGTAACCCTAACCTTAACTTAGGGTTAGGGTTACATTAACGTTCTGTCATGTAAGGCTAAGCCTAATAGGATGCTCAAGGTTGTTCATGGTTGGCACTCGGATTTAGATGGCCAGGAAATGGTCAAATCACCTCCTTTATTCACACATGGTTTAAAACCAGATTGCATACAGGCAGCGCAGGAGAGAAAGGCTCTGCTGACACGTTTCGGGCGAATACACGCCTTTAGTCATAGTATAGAGCTATGTGTGGAGTATGCACATAAATAGGAAAGTAATTAACAAATAAACCTAAACACCTGGTGCATGTGTGACTTACCTGTGCAGCAGGCGGCCTAATTCCCAGCTTGCGGAACGCAAACATACGCTTCAAGGACTAGAGTCACCACATACAGCCCGGAACCGCTGTGAATTACAAAGCACGTCTGGAAATCCGGTAGCTGTCACCTCCAGGCTATGTCACCATGTCACTTTCTGGCTTGATGCTACTGCCACCTTCTCATTATGTCACCTAGCTGCCGCCACCTAAAATTTATGTCGTTGTGTCACTCTCCGGCTGCTGTTGCTGCCGCCATCTCCACACTGTGTAATTGTGCCACTCTGTGGCCTACTCATTCTGCTGCCACCTCCACAATCTGTCAATGTGCCACTTTGTGGGCTCCTGATGTTGCTGCCACCTCCACAATCTTTCAATGTGCCACTGTGGCCTACTCATGCTGCTGCCAACTGACTCTCTTCCCCTTCTTTTAATCTATCAGAAGGAATGAAAAGGTCAAACACAAGCGATTGTGTCTTCGGAGAAGCCATAAGGCCAGTATGACATGGTCCTTTGTTTGCATCAGGATTGTCTGATGATTAGGTAGCCAAAAGCAGGAGTGGATACAGGACACAGAAGACATGGAAATATTCCATTAACTTGTTATCTCTTTTTTGGATCAATTCCTGTTTCTTTTTGTCTTTAGCAATGATGGATTATTGACCAATTGAAAGCGGACACTGACGGATCAAAGGAAGGGCAAAATCATCAGTGGCGTCAATGCAAAATTACTGATGACACCCTATCCACTCTTTCGGGGGGACCTCTACATGTATCAGTGTTTAACAGACTCACCACAATAAGTGAAAAAATTAACTCTTTGCAACAGACAGCAATATCCCAACAGACTGAACTGGATGGATTTCAGGTGTGTGTAGGGGAGACATACACCCATTGGATTTAACACAGTTCCTCATAATAAGTGAAAAAAATAACTCTTTGCCACACATAGCAATATCCTAAAATAAAAAATGGTGGTTCAGGAACAGGTGTTTATATGACACACACCTGTGTATTTGAATGGTATTTCACCCCAGTAACTTAAAAATCAGAAGTGTTTTGTACAGAGTGCAATCTATTGCTGCTACAGATAGATGCTTGTGCATACGAGACACAGTGACAAGTGGTAGAATTTAACATGGCTGCCATATTTATAGAGCTGTGGCATCACAAAACTGGCTGACTGTTGATTGGCTGCATGTCTGCACATGTCATTGAGGGCATTCCTTTCTTCCTCCCATAGTTCTTTGCCCCATGTCACGCCATGTGCTCGCATCCATTTTAGATTCGTTACCACGAATCACCATGAACTTCGGATTCGTTCAGAATCGAATTTTTCTTGAAATTCTAAACGAATTCCACTTCGTTACAATCAATTTGCTCATCTCTACTTAAGACCATAACCCCAACTTGTGGTCAGGGCTACGCACATGATTAAGGACAATATTTTTGCAATTTATGCGAAAATTTGATCTAGAAAACCCTAAATTGAAACACTCAAATTTGGGTTGAATTTGACTTGGTCCCAAATTTGAAACTTTAGTAAGAATAAAAATCAAATGCATTAAAAAGATTTTTTTGTACATTACACATATCTATACTGCACATACCATAAGGAACGTATGTACCTTATAAAAAGGAAAGTCTATAGATGCCCTTAGCATCAATACAGATCTTCTGTATACAATAATACATTTAAACTGAGAAAAAGAAAATTAGAGGAGGGGATGGAGCTGCAGTATCTCTGCTTCAGTGTCAGAGTGCTGCAAGAGGGGAAGAGGGGGGGAACATGTTACACGCCCTCTTATTCATGGTTTGTGCCTACTACATGAAAAATAAAGGGGAGGGAGGGAGGTCAGCAGGGAAAGGGCACGACATCAGTCTGTCTATCTGCCTATCTATCTACTATTTATCTATCTTTTAATCATCTATCTCATTTTATCTACTATTATCTATCTATCTCATATCTATCTATCTATCTATCGATTTATCTATCTCTTTATCTATCTCTTTATCTATCTATCTATCTATCTCAAATCTATCTCAAATCTATCTCTTTATCTATCTATCTCATATCTATCTATCTATCCCATATCTATCTATCTCATATTTATCCCATATCTATCTCTCTCTCTATCTATCTACCCAAATCTAAATCTATTATCATTATCTATCTATCTATCTATTATTATCTATCTATCTATCTATCTATCTAACCCACCAAACAAATTTAATTTTTTTATTCCGGGTTTAGAATCTGACTACCCAGCTTCCCCCTCTCATAAATAATGTCTGTACGGGGGGCTTTTTGTATTATACTGCATTTGGCCACCCACCCATTTAGTGGAAGCGTTTGATATTTATAGCAGGAAGCTGCCAGTCAATTAGAGGCCATTCAGCTCTGTCCATGGCCCCCTCCTCGCTGGTGACTCTGATGAACAGTAACGCTGTGTGCTATCGAAAGACTCCAACCAAATCATTTATTGAGGCTGAGTAATTTCTATGGGGGCCCTTCAGCCAGAAGACGATTGGCGCTGCCCTTTCAAAGGGAACCCATTCTCGGGCAACGACATATATTTATCTGTTTGGTGTTTCTGCCCCCTGGACCCATGACGAGTTTAAAAGAGCTTAACACGACACGGGAAAACCCTTCTTTTATGGATAAAAAAAAAAAAAATCAGCCTTTCCTGAAATGCCGTTTATAATGGGCCACAACACTTCTACTGGGTCTAATTCCTTAGAATTCAAAAGGGGAATTTTAAAAGGGGATGTTTTTTAAACCTTCAACAGGGATTCCATAAGGTCCCTACTACAGGGGATCCCATAAGGGGGCCCACAAAATTTCCCTACTACAGGGACTCCTACTACAGGATTTCCCATACAGGGATTTCACAAAGGGGATTACCAAAAGGGGTCCTCCCAAAAGGAAACTCCTCACCACGGGGGCTCCCACTACAGGGACTCCCACTACAGGGATCCCCCCTACAGGGGATCCCAATACAGGGATCCCCACTACAAGTCCTCCTACAGGGGGCTCTAAAACAGGGACTTTTAACACAGGGGGCCTTAAAACAGGGGGCTCCTCCTACAGGGGATCAACTACAGGGGATCTTAATACAGGGGGTCTTAAATACAGGGGGGTCTCATCGGGACCCTCCTACAGGGGCTCCCCCACTACGGGAATTTAAAAAAAGGGGACTTATTTAAGGGGCTCCTCATACAGGGATCTCCTATTACAGGATCTCCTCCACAGGGACCCTCACACAGGGACTCCTCACACAGGGGGCCCTTTTACTACGGGGCCCTTTACTACAGGGGACTCCCCACTACAGGGGACTCCCCCAAGGGGTCCCAACAAAGGGTTTCCCACTACAGGGGGCCTTCCTACAGGGACCTTACTACAGGGGACTCCTCACTACAGGGGACTCCTCACTACAGGGGAAAAATTTACTAAGGGACTTTTCACTACAGGGGGCTCCCATTACAGGGGACTCTTTATACAGGGGATTCTCATAAGGGATCTCCTCACTACAGGGATCTCCTCACTACAGGGACTCTCACTACGGGAAATCCTCACTACAGGGAACCCCACTAAGGGGAAATCCCACTACGGGAACTCTCACTACAGGGGACCCACAAGGGGACTCCTCACTAAGGGGGCTCCCACAAAGGAACTTTTCACAAAGGGAATTTTTTACAGGGACTCTACCACAGGGGCCCCACTCAGGGATCTCCTCACCAAGGGGGCCTCACTACGGGGGGCTCCCATACGGGGACCCTCCACAGGGACTTCTCCCTACAGGGATCTCCTCATCACAGGGATCTCCTCACCACAGGGGATTTCTACAGGGATTTCCCCCACTAAGGGACTTCTCACTACAGGGGACTCCCCACTACAAAGGGGTCTCCCACAAAGGGGGCTCCTCACACAGGGGGGCCCTCACACAGGGGAAACTCCTCACTACAAAGGGTCTCCTCATCAAGGGGGTTCCTCCAAGGGAACTCCCCCACAGGGGACTCCTCACACAGGGGAACTCCTCACACAGGGGCTCCCACTATGGTACTTTCATACAGGAAATCCCATTTCAGGGACTCTCACACGGGGAATTTTCACTACAGGGGGCTCCCCACCCACAGGGGGCTTCCCTACAGGGACCCCTATACGGGGGCCCCTCCCCCAGGGGCTTCTCCCTACAGGGATTCCTCATAAGGGTTTCACCACAGGGACTTCTCATACAGGGACTCTCACTAAGGGGACTTCTCACAAGGGGGTCCCCCCACAAGGGATCTCCTCATACAAAAGGCTCCTCACTCAGGGGGTCCTCATTCAGGGGCTCCTCACCAAAGGGATCCCCTCATAAGGATCTCCTCACACAGGGAAATCCCCCACTAAAGGGGGTCCCACTAAGGGGCTCCTCCACAGGGGGCTCCCCCCCAAGGGATTTCACAAAAGGGGGGCTCCTCAACAGGGGTCCCATTCAGGGGACCCCTCATTTTAAAGGGGTTTTTAAAACGGGGGCTCCCACTAAGGATCCCCACTACAGGGATCTCCTCACCACAGGGGACTTCTCACTACAGGGATCTCCTCATCACTGGGGACTCCTCGCCACAGGGGACTTCTCCCTACAGGGATCTCCTCATCACAGGGATCTCCTCACTAGAGGGGACTTCTCACTACAGGGGACTCCCCACTATAAGTGATCTCCTCACTACAGGGGACTCCTCACTACAGGGACTTTTCCCCCTAAGGGGGAACTCCTCTTAAAAATGGGGACTCTCACACAGGGACTCTCACAAGGGGTTCCTCATACAGGGTCTCCTCACCACAGGGGGGCTTCTCAAAAAGGGATCTCCCCCACATGGGACTCCTCGCCACAGGGGACTTCTCCCTACAGGGATCTCCTCATCACAGGGATCTCCTCACCACAGGGATTCCACTACGGGTCTCCCCATCACAGGGATCTCCCCACAAGGGGGTTTTTCACTACCGGGACTCCCCACCAGGGACCCTATAAAGGGACTCCCCCTACAGGGACCCCACTACAGGGTTCTTTACTAAGGGCTTTCACTACAGGGGGCTCCTACTACAGGGGAATCCCACTTGGGGATTTCATACAGGGGGGTCCCCATTTCAGGGATAATAAATAAAATGATTAAAATAAAGGGATTAATAAAGAATGGGTAGTAGATGATAGATAGATAATGATAGATAGATAGGATAATAAAAGATAGATAGATAGATAAAGAGCACTTTCAGGGCAAAGGTTTTTATGCGATTTGGACGCTGAAAATTCAGTGTCCGATTCAGCCATGTGAACATACCCCTAGTTTATTATATTTATAGTATAGGCTTATACTCTGCCTCTTGCTTTTTGCCCCTTTCTCTCTGTCTTTCTGCCTCTTCCAAGGATGTATATGTAGTTTAAAAGAAACTCCAGGTCTGCCATGTTCAGGGGCCACCAGGGGTTTCCTCTGTCCCCCTGTTGGTGAGTCGGAGCCTGTATGTAGGTTTTTCTTTATAGCAAAGGGTAGGTTAAAATATCCTTTGTCACCCATAGACTAGATACCCATTAGACTAAATAGAAAGTAAATTTAGTACATCAGCAGTTTAAATTAAGAAGAAGTGCAAGCAAATTGTCCATTGGGTCCATGCGCTTTCGCCTAGTGACCTTTATCCTATACTTTTTGGGGGAAGTGTTTTATATGTAGACCCCACTTTCTATATACTTTTCTTGTAGTCGATTACTATTTCTATTAGGGTATTTTAAAATTATATACTTTATCACTTTTGATTGGTTTGGTGGTTAGGGGGCATTTGGGTAGTTTTTACTTCCCTTGCAGAGATGTAACTGGGTCAGTTTACTGATGGACATAAATGGTGCCCAACGGGGTCTGTTGAGTTTCAGCCATAGTGTCTACTGTTTTAACGGAAATAATAGTGCAGAATGTTGCATTATATTATCCGTTATTCTAAAAGGAACTTGCAATGAAGGTTCTAAACAGAACCTCCAAGGTAGTTGTGACTCCCCCCTTGATCTGTGGATAACTTTTCTATTTAAACCTCCCTTTTGATATGAAATAAAGCCTTCCTATATTTTTATATTTCGTTTGTTCTTTCTTTGGTTGGGCTAAAGGATAAAAAAAAAACCTGCAGTGGTCTCTTAACACCTACCTTAATTTTGCCGTATCTAACTGATGAAGGAGACCTAGAGTGACAATGGGTAGTCTGAAACAAGGCCATGTCTTGGTTACATAGCACTGGAGTGAGGAGAATAAATTCCCCACCAACTAACCCCCAACAAATTCCTCTAGGACCTGCAGCTATCTTAGGAACGGGTCCCAAAAAAGTCCCCTTTCAGAATGGAGAGCCAGTCACAGTGTCCAAGATAGCTAGAAACAATAGATAAAAACAGGTAAGTGGTAGACATTGATAGAAAGATCATTATGCTTTCAATAAGCAAACAAAGACATAGATATCGAGAGAAATCGAAAGATAAATGATTAGAAAGACAGAGCAAAACAGTTTGATAAGATAGATAGATAGATAGATAGATAGATAGATTTTGATAGATAGATATGAGATAAAAATAATAGATAGATAGATAGTTATTTATATAATAGATAAATACTAGATTTAAAAATAGTGATAGATAGGGGTAGATTTAAGAGATAGATAGAATGGATAATAAATTGAAAATAGATAGATAATAGATAGATTGTGATAGATAATAGATAATATGGAATTAGATAGTATTTAGATGTAATATGATTTGATATAGATAGATAATAGATAGATAGAAAATTTTTAGATAGATAAAAGATAAATAATAATAGATAGAAAATAGATAAAAGGGTAGATAGATAATAGATAGATAGATATGAGATAGATAGAAGTAGATAGTAGTAATAGATAGATAGATAGATATTTATAATAAAATAATAAATATTATAATAAAAAATAATAATAATAGAAATGATAGATATGTGATTTTAAAAGATAGTAGATTGGGAAGAAGAGTAGATAGTTAGATAGATAGATAATAGATAGATAGATGGGGTAATAGTGTGATAGATAAAAATGTTAAAAAGATAATAATAGTAGATATGTGATAGTAAGGATGATAGAATGGGGTTGATAGATAGGTTTGATTGATAGATATGGGAAAAAAAAAAATAAAAAATGATAGATTAGTTAAATAAGATAAAATAGAAAATAGAAAGTTAGGAAGGGTAGATAATATGAAAGATAGATATATAGATAATGATAGATGATAATATGTGATGATAAGAGATAGTTTGATAGATAGATAGATAGATAGTAGATAGATATAATGAATTATAGAGATAGATAGATATTAGATATATAGATAGATAGATAGATAGATATGGGATAGATAGATAGATAGATAGATAGATAGATAGATAGATAGATAGATAGATAGATATGGGATAGATAGATATTATATTTTACAGTAGATAGAAAATAATAGACAGAAAGATGAAATATTGGATAAATTCATAGATTTACAGATAGGTATGAAAAATGATGGTAGATGATAGATATGAAACAGTAGGAAGACAGATAAACAATTTTAGATGATTTGATAGAAAATATGTAATTTTATAGTAGACAGAATGATAGAAGATATAATCCTAGAATATGTTAACAGTAAATATTCCCTTTCCTCCGCTATATTTGTGTTGTGTCCTCGATACTTTGTATATATAGTCCGCTGTTTTATCTCGTGCATTTTCTATTCTTTCCACAGCATTGTCACAGCACTTCAAAAATAACTATTTCCAAATGGCCAATGCACAGATTTCAGACCATAGGGGATCAAAGTGATACGAGTACAACAGGGGTTTCATTAAAATGTTCAGTTTGGTGCCTTAGGATAGATCAGCGATTGCAGGGTGAAAGAATCATCTCGCCCCAAACAACTTCAACTAGAAAAAAAAAAAAAGAGAAGCCGCATGAACCACCTGTGGTCTCCTTGGAAACCAGCAAGCACCCCCCCTCCAGCCACCTTTTAATGAAACCCCAGAGCCCCTTTTATTAATTTATAAAAGCTTCTATTTTCTGAAGATTCATATAATGCGCCATAATGTGCATTCCTAGCGCGGCTCATCTATGCAAATAGCACACATGTCAATGAATAATTAATTATTTAATTAACAATAAATTGTTGGGGGGAGGGGAGTTGTTATTGGGTGTAGGTCACCGCATTGGACCGACACCGTTAGATGATATTACATTCATAATCACTGCATTGGGAAGGCAGAAGTATGAAGACATATCAATTTTTTAGCTCGGAAAATGTCTTAAGGTATTCTTTAAGTTACTGTGGTGAAATGTAATAATATCTGACTGGCCGTAGGTTTCTAAAGGTGAAGAGATACAAGGAACAACTAGCTGAAAAGTGTTTGAGGTCCTCCAAAAAATTAAGTTAGAAGGGGCATCTCAAAAATGAATAATAGGTTCTGGCAGGAGTAGGCAATCTGTAGCATAGGGTGCACATTCTTTTCCTTCACGCTGATTTTTACTTTAAAAAAGGGAAGTGCAGACCAAGGCAATTCAATAAAAAAAGGGTTTAGAACTTTTACTCATACAGTAGTACAGCAAGGTTACTAAAACTTAGCAGTTTACAACTTAGCATGTCCACACAGGTCTTGGTTACAATCCCCTAATGGGCACACAAACTTAGTAGTTATTTTCTCATAGATCTTGGTGGTTGCAATCTCCTAAGAGGCACAAAAACTTAACAGTCAGGCTCGGACTGTCTCAAAAGGGACCATTTAAAAAAGGGGTCTTATAATATGGTAAAAGATGGGAACTGTTAATGGGCAGGGGGCCAGATACTTATAGAGACCTGAAATGACTTATGGCAGCTCTGCCTTACAGTACAAGCTGATAATACTTTCAACCAAGAATGCCCTAAAACGACAGTGCCACATACATGGCGCACCCAACATGGTACAAATCTTATGCCCTGACAGCAACTATAGTGTTTCTCCAAAAATAAGACAAGGTTATATATTTTCCGAAATCTTGGTTAAGGCTTATTTTGGGGGGATTTTTTTTTTCCTGAACAACAATCCTCATTAATTCTTGAACAACATATCAAGTTTTATTCACTTATAATCAGGGCATATGGTTCTGTACTGCAGTTTGGAAGCAGGCACAATTCAGCAAAAAAGCAAGCACCCCAAAAGAGTCACATCTTCCTAACAACTAGAGTTGGCAGGTGGTTGGCCGATGGTGGATGGGTTGTCACTAGAGATGGGCGAATTTCTCAAAAATTCGGTTCGCTCACTTCGTCGAATTTCCCGACAAAAATAACTTCGTTCCGAATTACTTCGGGACGAATCACGTTAAAAAACAGGTATTTCCAGGCTGCACTGAGCCTGCAGGGTGCTGTAGAACATTGTGTCATGCTTAAATATGCAGAGGAAGCTTGGTTTGGTCTTCATACAATGTTGTGTTTTAGTATGACACACAGATGACTGCCGCCGCTCTTAGAATCGCTTCACTCTAAAAGTCCCTGGGCACTTAAGAGGGTAAAACCGACCAAAAAACTGAAGCGGGAATGTTGCCTGTTAAAGTCATGCCAGCGAAAGCTGTAAAAAAACAAGATGAGAGCTCAGGTGGCAACATTAGTGACAGAGAGTGGAGGTGACGGCGGCAGCAGCATGAGGTCAGAGAGTGGCACAATGACATTCTGGAGGTGGCAAAAACAGGAGTAGGCCACAGAGTGGCACAATGACACAGTGTGGGGGTCGCGGTAGCAGCATGAGGTCAGACAGTGGCACAATGACATTCTGGAGGTGGCAAAAACAGGAGTAGGCCACAGAGTGGCACAATGACACAGTGGGGGAGGTGACGGGGGCAGCGCATGAGTCAGACGTGGCACAATGACATTCTGGAGGTGGCAAAAAACAGGAGTAGGCCACCAGAGTGGCACAATAACAGAGAGTGGAGGTCCCCGGCACACGCAAATGGGGTTTCGGAGAGTGGCACAATGACATCTGGAGGTGGCCAAAAACGGATGGGCCACTGCAGTGGCACAATGACACAGTGTGGAGTCACGGCAGCCAGCCACTGAAGCACATGAGGTCAGGACAGTGGTACAATGACATTCTGGAGGTGGCAAAACAGGGTTAGGCCCACAAAGTGGCCAATGACACAGTGTTGTGGAAGGTCCCAGGCATGCAGGCATGAGCTCAGAAAAGTGGCACAATGACATTCTGGAGTTGGAAAAACAGGTTAGGCACAGAGTAGCACAATGACACACAGTGGAGGTGCCGCCAGCAGCAGCATGAGGCCAGACAGTGGCACAATGACATTCTGGAGGTGGCAAAAACAGGAGTAGGCCACAGAGTGGCACAATGACACAGTGTGGAGGCATGACGTGCAGCCATTAGCAGCATGAGGTCAGACAGTGGCACAATGACATTCTGGAGGTGGCAAAAACAGGAGTAGGCCACAGAGTGGCACAATGACACAGTGTGGAGGTGACGGCGGCAGCAGCATGAGGTCAGAGAGTGGCACAATGACATTCTGGAGGTGGAAAAAACAGGAGTAGGCCACAGAGTGGCACAATGACAGAGAGTGGAGATGACGGCGGCAGGGCACAGCATGAGGTCAGAGAGTGGACAATGAACATGGGGATGTCATGGCACCAGCAAAACACAGGCAGCATGAGGTCATAAAGTGTCACAATGACAGAGTGTAGAGGTGATGGTGGCAGCAGCATGAGGTCAGAGAGTGGCACAATGACATTCTGGAGGTGGCAAAAACTGGAGTAGGCCACAGAGTGGCACAGTGACAAAGAGTGGAGGTCACGGCAGCAGCAGCATGAGGTCAGAGAGTGGCACAATCACATTCTGGAGGTGGCAAAGACTGGAGTAGGCCACAGAGTGGCACAATGACAGAGAGTGGAGGTGACGGCGGCAGAGCAACAGCATGAGGTCAGAGAGTGGCACAGTGAACAGTATGGATGTACGGCAGACAGGCCAAGACATCAGCATGAGGTCATAAAGTGGCACATGACAACAGTGTGGAGGTCCGGCGCAGCCACAGCAGCAGCATGAGGTCAGACAGTGGCACAATGACATTCTGGAGGTGGCAAAAAAAACAGGAGTAGCCACAGAGTGGCACAATGACAAGTGTGGAGGTGTCGGCGGCAGCGCAGCATGAGGTCAGAGAGTGGCACAATGACACAGTGGGATGTCATGGCACCAGCAACAACAGCAGCAGCATGAGGTCATAAAGTGGCACAATGACAGAGTGTGGAGGTGACTGGTGGAGCAGCAATGCATCATGATGCAGAGGAGTGGCCCACAATGACATTGAGGAGGGTGGCAAAAAAACGTGGAGTAGGCCACGGGAGTGGCCCACAAGGGACAGAGAGTGGAGGAAACGGCGGCGGCAGCATGAGGTCAGACAGTGGCACAATCACATTCTGGAGGTGGCAAAGACTGGAGTAGGCCACAGAGTGGCACAATGACAGAGAGTGGAGGTGACGGCGGCAGGAGCAACAGCATGAGGTCAGAGAGTGGCACAGTGACACAGTATGGATGTCACGGCACCAGCAACAGCAGCAGCAGCATGAGGTCATAAAGTGGCACAATGACAGAGTGTGGAGGTGGGTGGCAATACCAGTCCCTGGTAAAGATGGTTGGTGGCAGATGGAGAAACTCTCAGCAGATGTGTGGCATCAGGCGGGTGGCGGCATCAGAATAGTGGCTGAGGCAGGTAGTTTGAACCCAGACTCATTTCTCACAGTTTGGGTGAGGCATCATGGCTGATGTAGTCTGACGCCTAAGGCAGTTGTGTGTGGAAATCCTGGCCGATCCACGCCTGATTCATCTTGACAAAGGTCAGTCGTTCCACGTTTCCCGCGGACAAGCGGGTTCTCCTTGGGGTAACGATGGCCCCCGCTGCACTGAACACCCGCTCTGATGCCACACTACCTGGCCGGGCAGGACAGCTTCTCCACTGCAAACTCGGCAAGTTGCGGCCACACATCCAGTTTGGCTGCCCAGTAGTCAAGCGGATCTTCTAACTGGGGTGGCAGAGTGCTGTCCAAGTCGGCCACCACCTGTTGTTTCAGGGTCTGCTCCAGGTCCTGCTGCTGCTGCTGCTGGCGACTGCCCTCCTCACTAGGCGGGTGAAGGAAGCTGCTCATCAGTGACTCCAGACATAGGTTGCTGCTGATGGAGCAGGTACTGCTCCTACCCCCCACCTTCTCCCAGCAGCTGCGGCAGTAGTTCGTGAGCGCTGAAGAACCCCCCGGTCAGACCTAACAGAGGAGGGACGATGCCGCACATAGGCAGCGGCCAACTGACTACGGAGGATTTCCCTATAGTATTTGAGGTTGTCCTCCCTCTCAGTAGCAGCGAAAAAGGCTCCCATTTTGGACCGGTAGCGAGGGTCCAATAGGGTGGAGAGCCAGAAGTCATCCCTCTGCCGGATGCTGACTATTCGGCTGTCACTCGCCAGGCAAATCAGCATGCTGCGGGCCATCTGCACAAGGGGCTCTGAGGGGATCCCTGTCTCCATCTCCACTGTATACTGCCACAGTGCTTGCAGGTCATCTGCCTCGTCTTCCTCATCTCCATATACCTCCTCCAGCTGCTCCTGCTCCTCCTCTCTTGTCACCTGGGTAGAAAATCCATCATTTCACCAGACAATGCTTTGCTCCAATGTCCTCCTCCTCCTCCATTTCAGTCCCACCGGAACTCATGTGGCCGTGAGATGTAGTCGCCACGTCTCCAGTCCCTTGCCCAGACAGATTTTTCAGCATCTGTTCCAGGACATGAAGCAGTGGAATGACATTATTCATCCCGTAGTCCTGGCGACTGACAAATAACGTGGCCTCCTCGAATGGCCACAACAAACGGCAGGTGTCACGCATGAGCTGCCACTGGCTGACATCAAAGTTACACAGGGGAGTACTTCTGTCTGCCTGGATCATCAAAAATTCGTTAATGGCCTTTCTCTGTTCATACAGTCGGTCCAACATGTGCAGGCTGGAATTCCAACGGGTGGAAACATCGCATATCAGAGTGTGTTGGAGAAGGCCGTTCTGCCGCTGCAACTCGAGGAGGGTGTTCCTTGCTTTGTACGAATGGACAGTTTCCTGGCAATTTTCCGAATCTTCTGAAGATCGGTGGAAGACTTCAGGAACCTTTTCACAACCAGATTGAACACGTGCGCCATGCAGGGCGCATGGACCATCCCTCCTCAGTGCAGCGCGGACACCATGTTCCTCCCATTGTCCGTCACCAGGGATCCGAGATGCAGTTGGCGCGGAGAAGCCACACATCGATTAATAGCTGCATGACGCGGAGCAGTTCCTCCCCTGAGAGACTTCGTCCGCCGAGGCAAGCCAGGTGTAGAACTGGTGACACCACTGTGCCCTACACATGTGGTATGATGGAGCAGTACTTGTGGAGGCTGAGATGGTGGTGGTGGTGGAGGAGGAGGAGGCGGACATTGGCGCAGGAGCCGCAGTTTGACAACGTGGAGGAGAAAGTGCCGTCTCCTGTCCAAGTTGTTGGTGTGCCTGGGCAGGAAGCACATTCACCCAGTGGGCCGTAAAGGACATGTACTGGCCCTGACCGTAGCTCCAGACGTCCGCGCTGCCGTGCACCTTGGAACAAACTGATAAGCTCAAGGACTAGCCCACCTTCTGTTCTACATATTTATGAAGTGCTAGTACTGCCTTATTGGAAAAGAAATTACGGCTTGGAACTCTCCATCTCGGCTCGGCACAAGCCATTAGTTCTCTGAACAGTGCAGAGTCCACCATTTGGAAAGGGAGGGACTGCAGCACCAACAACTTGGACAGGAGCACGGTCAGCTTCTGCACCTTATGATGGTTGGACGCATACTGTTGTCTTTTTGCAATCGCCCCGCTGAACGACTGCTGGTGCCATGAGTAGCGAGGAGCAGGAGCATATGGACTGGGAGATGATGTCAAAGAGAAACAGCTCCCTTCTGCAGAGGTGGTGGAGCCTTGATTGGCTGCAATGGCATGCGTGCCACTGGGCGCTGTTGCTGCTGCTGTTGCTGTGGCGGCAGGATGGACCACCACATCTGAACAACGTTTCTCCCAGGCCACCGGATGGTGACGCTGCATGTGTTGACACAGGGCCGTGGTGCCAACGTTAGCTCCCTGGCCACGCCTCACTTTCTGCCTACAAATTCTACATATACCCATATTCGGCTCCTCTGGTGTCTTAGCAAAGAACTACGACACCGCTGAGTATCGGATTTTACCGCCAACGCTCCGCACTGAGGGACTACTGCCGCCGCTGCCTCACTGAGCCCCTGTGCCGCTACTTTCTTGGACCTGCGAAGCGGGTTTTTTACCCCGTGGCCGCTTGGCTCCCGACCACACACTGCTGCTATATTGTTGACTCACGGCCACACAACCCACTTGCTGGCGTCGCGGCTGCCTGACGCGGCTGCCTGACGCCCTCTTCTCCTGACGATGATGAAGCCCTTGCCTCACCCGACTCCCATGTGCGGTCGGCTACATCATCATCTATTTGTGTTTCATCGTCACTGCTGTCCTCATCACCGGTCTTAGTATGCAGAGGCTGACCCCTCACAACATGACCTCCCATTACACTCTCCACATCTATACTTTGCCGTCTACTGCAAGAAGCAGGGGATGTTGGCCCCATTTCTTTGCTGCCAAGTAGCTGCTGACTGCCCTCCTCAAATGGTTCATCCTCGCTATATAGTGGCGCTGAGCCCAGACCACATAGTAGATCTCTGGCTGAGGGAACCGGATGGGACAGAGGCGGGTTGAGGACAGGTGAGGGCCGCTGACCCGCTCCCGGGCCATGCCAACTAAGGGTTGTGTCTGACGTTCCCACCGACTCTTGGCTGGGGTTGTCAGATGTCATCTGGGAGGAAGTGGATGACCTAGTCAACCAATCAAGAACCCTTGGGTTGTTAGTCAGCACACGGCCGCTAGATGACAGCGGCAGTATTGGCCTCACCGAGTGACCCCTGCTGCGACGTCCCCTTGCTGTGCTGCGACCTGGGCCAGGAATGTTTGTGCCTCTGCCACTCGCAGGTGAAGAGCCTGCCACCTCTCTGTCTGACATACTGTTTGTTCTAAAATGTACAGACACTGTTTGATGAAGATATCTGTATATGATAAATACACACCCTGTATTTGACTCCAAATGAACACACTAAGAAGCTTGGGTAACCCTTGGATATAATTTCGCTCCACAAATGGGCAAGAAAAATTGACTTGTATGTGCCGTTTAAAAAACTCTGTGTATTTTACTGAATATTTAAACGCACAAACAGGCTTAATTAACCTTCGGATATGAATTATGCTACAGAATTTCTTCTGTGGCGGTGAAAAAGAAAGTTTCTTTTACTGAGTACAACTGCAGAAAAATACTTAGTTAACACCTGGATGTAAATTGCGCCAAACAATTGAGCAACCACAAACTACGAGCTTTGTAGCGTGTTACAATGCGGTGTTTTTTACGCTACACAACAAGAGAAAAAAATGTAATTAAATTTAGCTTGTGAATTATGTACAGGAAAAATTTATTTTTTGGCGGTGAAAAAGACTGTTTCTTTTAGTCACCACAGCAGCAGAAAAACGCTTAATTAACCCCTGGATGTAAATTGCGCAAAAGAATTGAGCAGCCAATAATGAAGTGATATTTGTATTGTAAAAACGCTGTTTCTTTAAATGAATACAACAGGAACAGGCTTAGATCCCCCTTGGATATTCAATGTGCTGTGAGCAGATAGCATTAAAATGTATAAGCAGCTGCACTGGACGCACACTGGATTTCAGATCCAATACCCCACAAAATCAGAAATAGAACGTTAAAGGGGTTGTCTCGCTACAAAGAATAGCTTTCAAATTGTAGTGAACACAAAATAAAGACATTTTCCAAATATATTGCTTTGTTCCTCTGTTTTCCCTAAGGAGATACAAGTGAATTTATGACCTCCCTGGCTATTTCAGTTCCCTCAGTTACTGACCTGTAAACAATTCTCCCCCTGCTGTTTGTTCAATGAGAGAACAGTGAGTGATGTCATCACCCAGGTCATGGCAGTGTCCTGTGCTGCTCAGCAGTAAAAAGTTTGATTTATGTAAAATAAACAGAACTGTAATTATTGCTTTTGTTTTGGGGATCAGATAAGAAGTCCTGTTAGTAGTTTGAGAAGCTAATCTGATCTAATTAGCATCTGTAAGCACAGCAAGGCATGGAGCTGTACAAGCATGGAGCTGTATGCAAATGAGTCAGTCTGAACCAGGAAGTGACAGAGTATTTCATTCATGCATTCTATGAAACTCTGAATGGAGAAATATCCTTTATGAGAAGCAGTCTCTGAGACAAGCTGAGACACCCCCCAAAAATCGCTGTATAAAAATCAGTTCTTCAGTAAGAGCTATTACAAGCAGCCGCGGCAGCACCTTCCCTGATCAGTACAGTGAGAGCGGTGTGAGCTCCCAGCGTCGCGCCCGGACTTATATAGTGCGGTGACGTCACAGAATCCCGCCCCGGGCTCTGATTGGCTTCATCTCTGCACATGTCATGCAGGCTAAGCCCTTCTTCCTCCCAGAGTGCTTTGCCCCATGTAACGCCATGTGCTCGCAGCCATTTTATCAATCAAAAGCAAACTTCGTTCACCCGAAGTACCCCAAACTTCGACTTCGTTCAGAACCGAAGTTTTCCTGAAATTCTAAACGAATTCCACTTCGTTAGAATCAATTCGCCCATATCTAGTTGTCACACACAGATCAGTCACTCCTGTCAACGGCACGTGCCACTCCATCCAAGTGTAGTGGTTGTCTCCCTTCTGGTCACCAGAGGCTGCCACAATGCTTGAGAGTGAAGTGATGCCGACGGGACCTAAATTGTATCTGGCAGCCTGGCATTAGCCAATCCCTAGCGTTTTGAGGTCTTTTGGTATGATTCCTTTGGAGGAGTCTGCTTCTTTTGGGGGTGTACAGCTGCCTGGACACTCTTTGCTACTGGTCCGGAACTAAGGCTTATTTTCATAGTATATATTTAAAGCATACTCCAAAAACACTGAAAACTCATGCTAGGGCTTATTTTCCGGGTGGGTCGTATTTTCGGAGTAAAGCAGTAGTGACAGATACAGTGCCAAACAGATAGCTCCCTATGTAAACCTTACTCCAAAATGGGTGTTTGAGGGCAATCATGGGTGTTTAGGGGGAATTCCTGGGTTGTATCCTAGTAGTATAATGTTGTACCGTGTTAGCCATAGAATGTAGTAGAATAGTGAAGAAATCAGGCAATACCTTTTTGAGTATATTTGATGGTGAGCTTTCGAGAGTACTAGCTCCCTTCTTCAGACATGATGTTATACAAGAAACTGAAAATTTACAGACATTTTATACACAATAGACATGGACCTTCAAAGGAACTTAGAATATTTAAAAATAGCAAAATGCAATAAGTAGAGAAGTCATTCACAACAGGTCAAGGAATAAACAATCTGGAAACTTGTGAGGTGGGAAGGAGGGATCAGTAATTCTTACGGTTATCTATTTGCTATCAGGTGTGATTTGTGACCCTCACAGTTCACACATAGTATGACATGAAGCTGGGATTTATGTTAAGTCCTTTTTACAGAGTTTTACATTATTGCATTAAAGGGGTTTTGCCACTAAGTAAAATTGACGTGGGAAGCTCGCAAATGAAATAACAATCATTGTCTCCATTCCTCAATAGTATAAAAAATTCTGCACCGTTTCTGTTTTAGCTGCTTCTTTAGTGATCCATTGTTTACAGCTCATCTCCAGGGGATACTACCAGGGCTGAGAGCTCCTCAGTCCTGGTCAGATATGCTCAGACATCAGTTCTCCTCTCAGGCAGCTACTGAGTGTTCAACCCCAGGTGCTGTCACTCTACTCCCGTCCTCTGTGCTCCTTATTAATTAGTCAAACAGTGCAAAAAAAAATTAAAATAAAAAAATCTCAATCAGGTATGTTCATTGATAAAGAGAAAAAAACAACAACACAGATTTGGTTTCTGCAGGGATTTGAACCTAGGACCCTTGTTTCTGGAGACAAAAACTTTACCTCTCAGCTAACAATGCTTTAACATGGGGGTAACAATAACAATATAATACTAATAGGGGTCTGCTATAGGCCCCCAAATATAACAGAACCCATGGAAGATGTACTCCTCAGGCAAATAGATGAGGCGGCTAATCAGAATGAGGTTATTATTATGGGCGACTTTAACTATCCAGACATCAATTGGGAATCTGAAGCTTGTAGCTCTCATAAAGGAAACAGGTTTTTGTCAATAACTAATGATAATTACCTTTGCCAAATGGTGCAGGAACCGACTAGAGGAAAGGCCCTTCTAGACCTAATATTAACTAATAGACCTGACAGAGTAACAAAGGTTCAGGTTGAGGGGCACCTAGGGAATAGTGACCATAATATAATAAATTTCCGTTTATCCTTCAATAGAGTTTTTTGTCAAGGAGCCACAAAAACACTGAATTTTAGGAAGGCTAATTTTATTCTGCTTAGGGAGGCCCTAAACCGTATTGACTGGGACAATGTGTTTAAATATGGCAGAACAAATAATAAATGGGATATTTTTAAAAACATCCTAGGCTACCACTGTGAGAGGTACATACCTTATGGTAATAAAAAAATTAGAAACAGGAAAAACCCAATGTGGATCAACAGGGATGTAAAAGAGGCAATAAAAAACAAAAAGAAAGCATTTCACCTACTAAAACAGGAGGGCAGTGAAGAGGCACTAAGAAGCTATAGGGAAAAAAATAAAGTGTGTAAAATAAAGATAAAGGAAGCAAAGCTGGAGACGGAAAGACATATTGCTATAGAAAGTAAAACTAACCCCAAAATATTTTTTAACTATATAAATAGTAAAAAGATTAAAACAGAAAATGTTGGCCCTTTGAAAAATACTGAGGGAGAGACAGTAGAGGGTGATGAGAAAAAAGCAAACCTATTAAACACTTTTTTCTCCACTGTATTTACCGAGGAGGATGAGCTTTCTGTTGAACAGAGAGATGTGGTAAACTCCAACTTTCCAACTTAAAAGTTTCTTGTCAAACCCAGGAAGAAGTGCAGCTCCGTCTTAGGAAGATTAAAATAGACAAATCCCCAGGTCCAGATGGCATACACCCACGTGTCCTAAGAGAGTTAAGTGATGTCATAGATAGGCCCCTATTCTTAATATTCATGGACTGTCTAATAACGGGGTATGTCCCAAAGGATTGGCGCATAGCAAATGTGGTTATTCAAAAAGGGGTCAAAAAGTGATCCAGGAAACTATAGGCCAGTAAGCTTAACTCTGTTGTAGGTAAAATGTTTGAAGGTTTCTCAGAGATGGCTATCCTGGAGTATCTCACTGAAAATAAATGTATAACGCCGTTCCAGCACGGGTTCATGAAGGATCGGTCCTGTCAGACTAATCTCATCAGCTTCTATGAGGAAGTCAGTGCTAGACTGGATCGGGGTGAGGCACTGGATGTCATATATCTAGATTTTCTAAAGCATTTGATACGGTGCCACATAAAAGGTTGGTAAATAAAATGAGAATGCTTGGACTGGGGGAAAATGTGTGCAAGTGGGTAAGCAACTGGCTCACTGATAGAAAACAAAGGGTAGTAATTAACGGTACATACTCAGACTGGATCGCTGTTACTAGTGGGGTACCACAAGGGTCAGTATTGGGCCCTATCCTCTTTAATATTTTCATTAATGATCTTACACAGGGAATACACAGTAGATATCGATCTTTGCAGACGATACTAAGCTCTGGAAAGTAATCAACACAATAGAGGATAATATGTTATTACAAAGGGATCTGGATAAGTCGGAGGCCTGGGCAGGGAAATGGCAGATGAGGTTTTAACACAGATAAATGCAAAGGTATGCACATGGGGAAGAGAAATCCATTACATGATTACATGTTAAATGGAAAAACACTGGGTAAAAGTGACATGGAGAAGGACTTGGGAATCCTGGTGGACAGTAAACTTAATTGTAGCAGCCAGTGTCAGGCAGCAGCAGCCAAAGCAAATAGGATCATGGGGTGCAATACAAGGGGCATAGATGCACATGATGAGACATTATTCTCCCATTATACAAGTCACTGGTTTAGATCACACATGGAATATTGTGTACAGTTTTGGGCACCAGTGCACAGGAAAGACATTGTAGAGCTTGAACAGGTACAAAGGCGGGCAACAAACATAATAAGAGGACTGGGTGGACTACAGTACACAGAAAGATTGGCAAGATTAGGGTTATTTAGTTTAGAAAAAAGAAGGCTTCGGGGGGACATAATAAATATGTTTAAATACATCAAAGGTCAATATAGAGATCTCTCCCAAGATTTATTTATACACAGGGCTGTATCTAGAACAAGGGGGCATCCTTTATGTCTTGAGGAACAAAAGTTTCTACATAAACATAGAAAGGGATTCTTTACTGTAATGAGCAGTGAGAACTATGGAATTCTCTGCCAGAGGGACTTGTCATGGTGAATTCCAATAACCGAGTTCAAAAAGGGTTTGGATGCATTTCTGGAGCGTAATAATATAACAAGTTATAGTGACTAGGATTCAGGAGAGGGGTCATTGATCCAGGGATTTTTCTGATTGCCAGATTGGAGTCAGGAAGGAATTTTTCCCTAAAATGAGGACAATTGGCTTCTACCTCATTGGGGGATTTTGCCTTCCTCTGGATCAACAGCTTAGAACAACAGGCTGAACTAGATGGACGACTTGTCTTTTTTTAGCCTTACAAACTATGAAACTATGAAACTTGGGGTAAGACCTTTCTTTGACTACAGAGAGGAAAGGCCTGGTGATGTCATCCTGCAGGGTCACATGATATGCAATTCAAACAAATCACACATGCCCCTTTCTGAGCACACAGAGCTGAAGATCTGGATGCAGGAGAAATGAAATAAGATCATGGCAAAAACCCTTTAACTTATATTCCTATTCCTTCCTCTCCGTCTGTGTCTTAAAATGTCCCATTAAGACCATAACCTGCAGATCTTCAATAGAGTGGTCTTCTCTGGAGAAATATGCGGCCACTGGGAGAGCTATTCTGCTGTTATTAATGGTGAATCTGTGTGAGTTCATGCACTGACTGGGTTGTATCCTAAATTTTACAGTTTTGGCCTGCAAATGTTTGCAACTTTGTAAAATTTTACTGGAAATTCTGTGAGTACCAGTAAAAATGCATGGTCTGTTGCTTAGCTGACAGAACTTGAAATGTTCTGAAACATATCTCATTGGAAGTGAACTTTCACTGGAGTGCACAGCTTGCAGCAAACAATCCAGAACAGGGCCGGACATGGGGGCGCAGCCCTGGAGGGAGGCCCCACATGACCTGGCGCGCCGACTCCTGCGGGGTACGGGGAGGTAGGACGTGATGGGCGCAGCGCGCGGTGTGTGACGCGCGGGACGTGGCTGGTGACGTGCGGCGCGCGGTGCGCGTCGCGCGCGTTGGAGGGGGCGGAGCTTTATATAACCGCCGCCCCGCGCCGCGCGGTCACCACTCAGGCAGAGGCAGTGAAAAAGTCCCACCCTCCCTCCCTTAGTTGGTTGGTATCAGAGGAATGTTGCTGGGGGTGAGTTGTCCGGTACCGGAGGCATGGCTGATGGGTGCTTTGTTGGTACTCGGGTCGCAGTGGCTGGCGGGGTGGGGGTCCTTGGAGTCAGTGGAAATTGTTGGGGGAGGCAGGTTTCGCTTGCCTCCTATTGGAATTGACCGGTCTGGCGAAGGTTTGGGCTCCGCAGGCAGGGTCCTTGGGAGCAGGGTGAACAGGGTGAGCCACCTGAGTGGTTTTGGTGCCCTTGGGCTTGGTGTGGACGGCTGAGGGTAAGGTACTGGAGAAGTGTAAAATGGTCGCCAGGCTTGGTCAGGTGGTTGGTAACTCCAAGGACCTCAGCCCCGAGTGGTTAACTGGAAAGGTCTTTCAAGTTGGTTGTGAGAGGTCGAATTGGTTATAGGGAACTGTACTCATTACGTTTTGATTTACTTGTGGTTAATGTTTTGCTAATAAAATGGTGCTGTGGCCAATACATCCAAACCAAGTCTCTGAGTCTTTATGTAGGTGGGATTGGGGCAGTGGTTGTTGGTCTTAGCAGAAAATAGGCGCTGCACAGGGTCATGTCCTGGGCAGCCCCTGACCATAGGGAAATAGACATGCTTGTCTGTCTTCTGCTAGTTTTGTTAAAGAAACCAGTGCATCCTTCTGAGGATGAAGTTGGAGTGACTTCATTAGACCCCTTCTCCGGTCTCTGATCCCTGGACTGATAACAGATAAGAGTGCAACTCTTCAAAAATACATGTGAGCAACCCCGAGCTGCCTGTAGCTCGGTCAGGAGGAGAAGAAGTGCAAAGGTGAATATACATGTGTGTGTGTCTCTGTCATAGTTTCTAGAAGTTGTGAGATCTGCTCATCTGTTTTATCAACTCCCATAAACAACTAAGAAGAGAGTCTTACACATGCTGAATGGCGGAGCAGGGACCCTATTCTTATATTAGAAAGGAGTCCCATAATTGGAACCCCCACTGATCAGACTTTTTTTTGGCATATACTGCAGATTTCAAGGTCATGGTAGGAGGGGCAGCTGGGGAAGGTAGAATGCAGGCTGTGGGTCTCTGAGAGCCGCCCATCATCAGGGTTGGGCTAAGGTGCCAAGGACCCACCAGTGGAAGTGATTCTTGAAGCCCACCCTATGGCTACTGCACGTGACTTTTGCATTCTGTTTCTCTTCACTGCATTTCTCCTCGATATTCAGCCCAAGCCGTGTCTTGCTCAGGGACCCACTGGGGGTTTCTTTCAATCCCCTTCCCAAGTCTTGCCACCCCACTTTTTATTTTAACTCTACTGCAGTAACTCACAGCAGCTGAAGCTTCTTATTGGCTGTTGTAACTTGATCCAGGCATTAGCTCTGTCTGGATAGACAGGGAGGAGGGGGAAGAGCAGGTCCTACTCACCATGGCTCCCTCTTCACTAGTGGGATGTAATGGTGATCCACAGGAGAGGTGAGATTGTGTAACGTATGTGTGTGTTATATAGCATTACAATGCAGGTGTGTGGTGTAGTGACCCAATGTGCTGTAGGAGGGCAATATAGCATCATATTGTAAGTGGGAGGTCTAGCTACATTATATATGTGCATGGTATAGTAGGTATAGTTAAACTATTTACAAGCATCACCGTGTATGCTACTTTGATAAGTTTTTTATGTTTGGTGGGGATCTGGCTACAAGAGTTGTAGGCACAAGATGGTTTGCAGCAGAACAGAGTTTATTGAAGACAAATTAACTGGATCTTTGACAGCAGCATATCAAGTCCAACATTAGTTATATTTCTCTTCAGCACACTGAGTATTATTGAAAAGTTTGTTACAGTTTCAGAGAGTTTGCTGTTCAGGCTGTGGGCAGTTCTACAGCTTCAGATTTCCACTTGCTGTTCAGGCTGTAGGCAGTTTTACAGCTTCACACTCCCACTTTCTGTTCAGGCTGTAGGCGGTTTTACAGCTTCACACTCCCACTTTCTGTTCAGGCTTTAGGCAGTTCTACAGCTTCAGGCTCCCCCTTCCTGTTCAGGCTGTGGGCATTTTTACTGCTACAGGCTCACATTTTCTGTTCAGATTGTGGGCAGTTCTACAGCCTTAAGCTCCGGCTTCCTGTTCAGGCTGTGGGTGGTTCTACAGCTTCAGGTTTCAACTTCCTGGTCAGGCTATGGGTAGTCCTACAGCTTCAGGCTCCTACTTCCTATTTAGGCTGTGGGCGGCTCTACAGCTTCCGGCTCCCACTTTCTTTCAGACTGTGGGCAGTTCTACAGCTTCAGGCTCCCACTTCCTGTTCAGGCTGTGGATGGTTCTACAGCTTCAGTCTCCCCCTTCCTGTTCAGGCTGTGGATGGTTCTACAGCTTCAGGCTCTCACTTCCTGTTCAGACTATGGGCAGTTCTACAGCTTCAGGCTTCCACTTCCTGTTTAGGCTGTGGGTGGTTCTACAGCTTCGCCCCCATTTCCTTTCGGGGCTTTTGGATGGTTCTACACTTCAGCCCCCCCCCATTTCCCTGGTAAGGTGGGGCATTTTCTACAGCATGACTAAACATTTAGCTCTCCCTTTTAAAAAAGGAATTGAAAAGGAAAGATTTTTTTTAAAAAGGGGGACAAAAGGGAAAAACGCCACCCCTGCCACACAATAGCCGTCTAGTTTCACCCTTGGAAACCTTTCCAATGAATCTCCCTTTTGAACTTTTAAACTTCTCTATTCATTAACTTTGCTTGATAACAGACTTTAACATTTTACAGTCCAAATTGTTCCTGCTAAATTCTAGAGTGTGCTGCTATTACCTTATATATTCTGTTGCTTCATTACAATTGCAAGAGCTGTATATTAATGATGGGTGATCACAATAAACTTAACAAGCATTGAATTTCCTCTGAAGTGCTGTCCCTCATTTGTTTGTCTTATCCTTTTTTAAAAACCCGGGGGCAGCAAGGGTTTTGGGGGCCCTTCCCCCCATTTAAAAGAATCTGCAAAAAGGGAAAACTTTTGGCCCCCAAGGATAGTACAAAACAAAAAATTTGGGTTTAACCTTTATATTCCCTTCCCGGGGACTTTTTAACTTGTCTCCCATAATCTTTTAACCCAAAATTCTTTTTTGGATTTAAGTAGCCTGAAGGGTTTTGCCAACTAAGCAATTGCAAGGAATAACAATATAAAACATGTATCAAACACAAAACTACAAAGGGACTCACTATACGATGATCAAGTTTGCAGGAGTTTCGGCAAAAAGGTCAGACAAAGAAAAAAAGGGAAGGGCCAACACAAAAGTTTTCCCAAAATGAACAAATGGAAAATGACCCTAAGCTATTTTTCCCCTGCATCCTTTAGTTTTTCTTAAGTTTTTTTCCAAAAAATCGGGCCCCATTAAACCCCCTAAAATATCCCAAAGCAAACAATTACCCTACTCTAGAAAGGGGCCCAAAAAAATTTAAAACTAAGACTGTACACCCAAAAACACAAAAAATAAGTGCACAAATACTGCTGAAATAACCAAATTCACTGACTAATTTGCACAGGGCAAACTAGAAAAGCATAATCAAGGTCTCTAGATAACTGGATGCAAATTACTTAGCAGGTTAGTACACACAGTCTCCTGGGAAAAACAATGTACTCTTCCCCATAGAGCCAAACCAAGAGGACTTTATAGACTTACTAGCAATCAACCACTCCTCTCTAAATGAGCTCAGGCTGTGCAGTGTGGTCAGCTTACCTGCCATGAAAGTTATTTGAGGAATTTGCATAGAAACTGCCACGATTCACGCCGTGGACGTGCTCGTGTTGGCGCTGCAAGCCCTGACCCCCATGTCGGTGTCTACTCACCTCTCCATGCTCCTGCTTCACTCTGGTCTCCTGTCTGTGTCCAGTGAGCACGCACACCCTTTCTAGGACGGGCGTCCGCCGACTCTCTGAGATTTAAAGGGCCGGTACCTGGGACTTAAGGGGCTTCCTGTCTATGTTCTTGTCAGTTTGTTGATGTGCATTCATTGATCCTGGCATCTGCATTGCTGTACTGTTACCTTTGTTTGCTGCCACCTGGCTCCTGAGACTTTTGTGCTGCTGAACCTATCACCACGCCTGCCTGCTTCCTGCCTGTTGCGCCCTTACCAGTCATCAGTTACACCTATCTGGGACCACCTCTGCCTGCTCCCGCTGTTCTACGCTGGCACTTGGGCTATCATCGCGAGCAGTCACGTCAGGGGTAGTGACCTGGAAAGTCCACACAAGTCCATGTCGCCTTGCAGCGGGCTCTGTTGAATACTGGGGGCTCCTTAGACTCCACTCCCTGGCGTGGTCCATACCATCTCTTGTGGTGACCCAAGCGGATCCATACCTGCATTTTCCACCTATTACCGTGACAAGTAGACTATGAGACAAGATGGCAGAAGGATTCCTAAAGTTTGTAACATGTCCCCGTATACTGTCTCACTCTGGTCACTTTGGGTCGCCGCAACTATGTCATAGGACCCGGACTACTTAAATGTTCAAGAAGTGAGACCCCCACCTATCATATTGATGATGTAACCTATGGTTTACTATAATTGCCTATATTCAGACTAACTCTTCAGTTTGTTCTTATTTTTTGGCATCAATAAGACTAAAGTATTTCCCACTGATTAACGAGAGGCATCCAAGCTCTGCGATAATGTGGAAGCCCAAGCCATATTCCACACATTACTAAGTAACATTAGAAGCTGTTCTAATAGAAATGAGTTATGGCACAGATTAGCTTTAAAACATTTTGTTTGAGGCGTCAACATTCATTAAGAGCTTCACTTCATGGGATAATTGGAACTTGGATGGAGCTCGGGATTATGTAAATGATGTTTGTATGCAAACATTGAAATTGTGGCTGCTTGAAAGTGACATAAACATTCTTATCTCTTGTCTTTTATCTCCTCTTCAAAGTTGGGCTCATTAGTTTTGCTGATTTCAGAGGCTCACACATAATTTGCGTTCATTATGATGCAGCAATTAGCTGGTTGTTAGTGATAAATTGGGGCTCATGCACCTGGTCGTATTATGGCTTCATACCACTTTGAGTTGTATGGAGAAGTAGTATTGCACCCATACACATATACGGACCCTTAATGCTTTCTAATAAAAAGAGTCCTAAGTAGAAGATTACCTGGGAGAAACAATGGAGATTGTCTATAAACAAAAACCCCCAATGACTAGTTGACACGTGTCCATAATACCCCAAATTAAAGGGACTGTTCCATAAGGGTCTTTGGTTCTTTTAGGGTATTTGAATAGGATGACTGTTTAAATACCCTAAAAGAACCAAAGACCCTTATGGAATAGTCCCTTAAACTGGGGGTATTATGGACATGTGACAACTAGTCATTGGGGGGTTTTGTTTGTAGACAATCTCCATTGTTTCTCCCAAGAAAATACATTATCTGAAATATATTAATAACAGTATAGCACCAACATAAACCACAGCACTTTACATTTGGAGCAGTGGAAATAAAGTAAATTGTAAAAGTAAATGAACATCTTAAGTGAACCAAAAATAAATTAGTTCCTGCCGATAGGGGCTCACACTCTATAGAAGAGAGGCCCATTTCCATAAGAGCTTACACTCTGCAGGAGAAAAATTCCTGTAGTGGGTCTTCATTTCTTTAACTTTTCACAGGGTGAATACAGTCTTTGTTGGGAAATTAAGGGAGTCATTAGTGCCTGTGAAGTATGGGGGAAAAGTAGTGGCTGGCAATAACCATGCTAAAGGACTATGGAGCCAACCTGTGGTTCTGTAACTTTTTTAGAGCACCTTTGTACCCTCAGAGTTTGCCTCATAGGTACACATGGACTCAGACAATTTTCCATGGACAGGCTATATCTACATGACTACCTATGTTTTCCTTCTGAACTATGAGACCATACCAAGAACCTACACTAAGATAAGACCGAAAACATAACCTATTGTTATTCAGTCAGCACAACAAACATGCATTTGATTTTGTAGGTATGATAACTTCTACGTGTGAATGCGAAAGGATGGACCTCTATGAAGCTACATATGGCTTTGACATAAGTGTATATAACAGCCAGGGCATAAGTAACTGAGAAATAATTCTCAAGTTTCATTAATGACCTTTTGAAGGGTTTTAACATCTCAGAAATTTATGGCATGTCTGTAGGATATGGTATACATGTCTACATGGAGACTTTTTGGATCTAGATCTGATGATTGCACATGTAAAGAGGGTCACTATACTGAATGATACAGAACTTTTTCTGGATTAACTTGTTTTTACAGTGGCATGACATGACCCTGTGTATCACCTGGCCATCTCTGGCCCATGAAGTAACTAACTTACCCAGCTTACTCCAATACCCCACTAAGCCATAACAGGATAAATTGGCCACAGCAACTATTTTATTAACTAACAATGTACAAACAATAAATAACCGAAATCTTAGAATATCCCCCAACCACAAATATTCCAACCACATCCACTGTGAAGGGAAATACAGTGGAGCTGAGGCCCTTGGAGCTACAAAAATCTGGCGAATTTATGACATCCTTTATCCTTATAATTACCCTCAGCCCTCACCCCCAGCTCAAGGGCACCAGAAGCCACCACTGATGGCTACGAACTATTAACCGACTCCAAAGGACACCACCCTGTAGTGCCCCACCTTTGTTACACTAAGCCATAAGATGCCATAATATTGAGGGGCAATAACTGGTTATGACTCCCCCCAACCAATTTTTCAACAATTTCAAGGACCCCTTACCTCCTACCAGGCCACTATGACATAAAATAGACATGTACACCATGCATCTTAACACACTCCAAGCAACTCAATTCAACCACCAGTCAATCTCACTGAAACAAAAGAAGGCGTGGGATTTCTCCTGCTCCGTGTCGGACGGGGTAGTTATATCCCCTCCTGCACATCACACATCGCTTAGCTGCATCGTCTCGCCAGGTCATGTGGTGCCTCCCTCAATGGGCTTCGAACCACACGTCCGGTATCCTCCTATACTCCTAATGGTCCTTACACAAGTACTGATGACCTGGATGCAAGCCCAAGAATTTTTGTGGTTGGGGATATTTTAAGAGTTCAGTTATTTATTGTTTGTTCAGGCAAGGCCCGCTTGCGCCTGCTGGCATTCTTAGGCCACTCCGACCGAGAAGTGCCACTGCCAATCCTCCGGCGGGACTTTGAAAAATTTTCAAAATTGCCGTGCTGCGAGTCCGGGCAGTGGCACCTCAGGTGGCCGGGCGCTGTCATGGCCCAGCTCGGCCACCTTCTTCGGCAAGCGGCGCAACAAGTCCCCAGCCTGCGGGATGAAGTGCCGAAGTCACCGGGATCGTGGAGCTCCGATCCAGGCACGAGAATTGGGTTCGCGCCGCTCACCGGCTTTCTGCCCCTGCCAGGTGTCGCCCCGCACACCTGCCGGGGGATGCGGGTGCTCTTGGGCCACTGCGTGTGGCAGGAGCAATTCCAAGTCCTCCCACGGGACTTGGAATTTTTTTCAACACTGCCCGCCTTTCGACACCTGACGGGGGCGCCTTGGATGGCCGAGCCCCATCATGTCCCGCTCGGCCACCACGTCCTGCAGGTGCCGCTCAAAGTCCTCTGGCGGGACTTTGACAATTTTTCGACACAGGAATCAGCGGGACATGAGAAATTGCTACGAAGTCGACGTCGGCGTGACTGGCCACGACCAGACACCCCAAGTCTACGTTCTTTTTACGGTTCTTTTGACAAGGGCTCTTCTTGGACTGACACATACCATTTTAGTGGAACAAAATACTTTTATATTTACAACATTTGCACTATCAGTCTTAAGTTGTCTTTGGATCTGGGATGGGGATCTCAGAATACACCTGAGGCTCCACCAAGTTTGGTTGGTCAAAGTTCTAGGTATTTGCTTGTCCTTCTGTACCACTGTGGAGATTAGTTTCTACCATTGCAGCATATCCTACCGGTAAGCTACTAATGGGGCTGCACCAATCACTTGGTGTGGAAAATGCTCTGCTCTTTTATTACCTTTCGTGGTTTTCCAGCCACCCGTTGCTGCTAGCATGCATTGTGCACCCCACAGAAAATACTCTGTGCAACCACAAAAATCAACTCAAGTGTAACATTAATACAATTTATTTTTTTATAATGCATTAAAGAGTAGGACATAGCTTCACTTGCTGAAGCTTCACTTTATACTGTATCTTGGTGGAGCACAGTCTCACTAGTATCTGAACTTCCAATTTCACCATTGACTGTTTCTGTCCCTTTCTTTCCACCAGTTTACTCTTTCACTCAAGCTTGGACCAACCGGACCAACCTACTTCTTGGTACAGCTCAAGGCCAACAGTCTCTCATGATATCACTCCAACAGTAGGCAGGAACACTTACTGTCCACACTAATCCAACAATAGGTCCAAAATTGTTTCACAGTCTCTCTGCTAACTCAACATTTTCACCCGCAATGGTTGCACTCTGGTTTTGTTGCACAGTGCCATATGGGCATTCTGGTTTTCCCAGTCTGTCTCTAGCCTATGGATTAATTTCACAGCAACTACTGCATAACAAATGGGTCTGGTAGGTGTAGCCAAATCCTATAAGCTTAATTTGGTAAGGAGAGCAGCTTAGTGACCACTTTATTGTGATGAGTAGGAAATACAATGAAGTTTCTGTCTTAATGTCTGTCTTGTTTTATGTGTTTTTTTTGGTGTGGTTGCACTGAAACTGCTTATGATCCTTGTATATCAGCGGATCTGGCCACACACCTGAGCTCATTAGCATACTCTGTAAAGCGAAAATAGTGGCCTAATCATTGAGTATAGAAGTATGGATCTTGTCTATTTCTGTTGTGTGAGATTGCTATATACTGTCTATTGTCAGTTCAGTATTGACAGGTTTCCTGTCTCTTTTGGTCTACTTTTGAACCTAGTAGTTTTGGATAAACATAGATTTGTAGTTTGTTTACTTCCTGTTGGGCGCTGTCCAGGACTTACTGAATCCTAAAGCCATTTGCTGTATTAAGGTCAGTCGTAGCTTAGGGACATATTTGAAGGGAAGGCTTTAGGGTTAACATTAGTGATAGAGGTTCTGGTTTTGGGGTTAATCATAGGGTGAGATTTTGAGGGATAGCATTAGGGACACTTAGCCAGGGACAATTTTTGCTATTACTCTCCCGTTCCTGGAGTGTACTCACATTTACATCTCCACCAAACCGTGCACCTGTTTTTATCCGTTCACTGTCCACTGCTGAACCATCTAGCGGTTAGACTTTTTACAGATCTGCTTTGTATTGCTTTTTCATGTGTCTGTTGGTATACTTCCTTGTGCTGCTTGTTGTTGTTTGGAGTCCACCAAGGTTGCTACATCAACTAGCAAAATGTAGAAATATGGTCCAGCACTCCAAATAGGCCAATAAAAATCCCAAATTTATTGAAAATTATTAAAAACATGCGGCATGCAAGCACAAAATAGGTGTAATGAGGCTTACGCGTTTCAGGGCATCTGCCCCTTAGTCATAGCTTATGCTATGACTCTGGGCAGATGCTCTGAAACGCGTAAGCCTCATTACACCTATTTTGTGCTTGCATGCCGCATATTTTTAATAATTTTCAATACATCTGGGATTTTTATTGGCCTATTTGGAGTGCTGGACCATATTTCTACATTTTGCTACGTATCTCTCCATGGCCATGAGGGTCCCTGTATTTCAGTGGTGAACGGTGAGCTGACTTTCTTCTACTTTTGTTACATCAACTAGCCTTCACTTTCACTGCCCACTGTGCCACACCTGTCTATAACACAGAGATCATCAGTTGCGGTGTCCACGTCTGGTGGGAATCACATGGCACACACTTTTGTGCACAGCTTTATCAGCAGTCTTCACCGGGTGCAGGATCAGTGGTCACTTTTCTCAAGTCTTCCTCTCTTGTCTCCTCATCTCTCTGCTTTCCGCTTCTCAATGCTGATATAGCAGCTGTTCATCTCCAAGGTCACAAATATCAGGCTCAGACTCAGAAGAGCAATAAAACCATGGAGGACAACCCACTCATTGTTTGTGAGCACAGGGACCCACAAAATGCTACTTCCTACAGACCTCACTATGCTACCCCTCCTGACTAATGGAGAGCAAGACCAGAAAATTTCTGCCCCCATGTTGTCAACTGCACAAACCATACAATGTGCTGATGTTAATTTCACACACACTTATTCCTGCAATAAGGCTGTTATGGCTGGGCGGCACTCGGTCTGCAGGGAGCAATGTTCTGCAGCAGCTGATCAGCGACCCCACCCTGATACACATTCTGCTGGCAGCTCTGTGAGTGACAGAGGTCCAGCCCCTCCGGACAGGGGGCGTGTCTCACCAGCCAATGGGAGGACCCGGAGGCCGCTCCAATCAGCTGCAGGGGCGGTATCCGGGAATCATATTTAAACTCCCTGCAAGATGAGTGCTGAGCCTGCGATATTCTCCTGGCTGCCTGATTACTTGTTTTGTATATTGCTTCTCTGCGTAGCTGACCTCGGCTTGTTCTCCTGACCCCGGCTTGTCTTCTGATTTTGTACCTCGCTCCCGTTCGTGTTTGACCCCGGCTTGTTTACGTTTATCCCTCTGGTTCTGATTTGTGGCTTGGCATTTCTGATTGGTATTGACCCGAACTGTCTGACTATTCCTCCTCCTGATGGCCCCAGCACTCTAGCAGCGCAGGGACTGTCGCCCAGTTGGCGTCTGCCGCCTAGGGCAGCACGTCAAGTAGGCATGGACAGTGGACTGGGTTCCAGTCAGGGCTCACTGGACCTCCCTTGATGTGACAAAGGCTACGTAATACAAGTCACCATTAATCCAAAGCAACACAAAGGGCAATTCACAGTTAGCAATGGGGTTGTTCACAGTTCGTCAAACTCCCCGTTACCACTATCCTTACAAGCACAATGGTCCTAAGATTCTTTGGGCCACATGTATGAACCTGTTTAGGTGTAAAACTCACTTTTTTGCCCATAGGTTACTATGGGCATAAGAGTGAGATTTACACCTGAACAGGTTCATGTGGCCCTTGGTGTCTCTTAGCCTCTGTCTCTAATCTATTAGTTTCCAAACTATGGTCATACCTCGGCCTACATACACTCAGCAGGTCCTGATGGCACTACACGTGGTTGTACCACCCTCTGGTCTCTGACACCAAACTATCACATCACTTTTTATGGGCGCACAAACGCTGGACACCCCTTGCTTTCCAGTAGTTCAGCATAGGTCGGCAACTGGTGATCAGCACCTCCTTCTCCTGCAAGCTGGAAGTCAAGGACCTATGTTTGGTGCCCAGAGACATAGAGAGGGCCTGATACTGTTGCTCTGTATTCCGACCCACCAGCCATAATTGAACCAAACAAGTAGAAAACAGTACAACATGGCAACTACAAAAAGAGACACAATAAACTGGATGACTATTTGTGTTGTGATTTGGATCAGGTCAAAGTTAAATCTATACTGAATCCAAGTGCTTTGATTCAGGTTGGGACTATTAACAAATACATTTCTCTTCTGATTTTAGAGTTAGAGCAGTTCTTTTCTCCTGCTTGTGTACGCAAGCGTCCGAAGTTAACAGCCACCTCTCTCTGGTCTAGCAGTCGCCAGCATGGAAACATCACTCCCTTCTGGGTCTTACCAGCAGCACATGAGCTTTTTGTATCTTTAGCAATAACAAACTTCAACCCTTTCGAGCTCTGCAGCCTTCTGCCCTGTTTTTTTTAGAGCCCTCTATCATTAGTATTCCTGTAATGGGATCAGTTAGGAATAGCAGAGCTTAAATATGAATCATAGCTGAAGAACCACCCACAGCCTGAACAGGAAGTGGGAGCCTGAAGCTGTAAAACTGCCCACAGCCTGAACAGGAAGTAGGAGCCTGAAGTTGTAGAACCACCCACAGCCTGAACAGGAAGTAGGAGCCTGAAGTTGTAGAACCGCCCACAGCCTGAACATAAAGTGGAAGCCTGAAGCTGTAAACCCACCCTTAGCCTGAACAGGAAGTGGAAACCTGAACCTGTAGAAGCACCCCAAGCCTGAACAGGAAGTAGAAATGTGAACCAGTAGAACCATTCAAAGCCTGAACAGGAAGCTGGAGCCTGAAGCTGTGGAACCACTTACAACCTGAACAGGAAGTGAGGGATTGAAGCTCTAGACCTGCCCACAGCCTGAACAGGAAGTGGAAGCCTGAAGCTAAAGAACCACCCACAGCATGAGCTTGCTGTGAAGTGTAGGTTCTGTGGAACAGCATGGTGAGAACAACCCCTTAAATTGGGTTTAGGGTTATTGTTTTTAGTTCTTTTAATGGTCAGTTTGCCTATTTTCGTGCTACTGAGCCCAGCAGAGTAATTTCTCCAAGGTCACTGCCATTCCAACATCACTTCTGGACCCAACGCAGGTTAGACCAATGTGAAGTTGCAGCAGATGTGACATTAGATTTGTGCAGAGAGGTAAGTTGACCCTTACGAGAGATAAAATACGAAAACTCAACTTAGGGTTAGGGCTAAGGATAGAGTAAAAAAACAATTGACTTTGGGACAACCCCAAGTCATTTTTTTACAATTCCAGTCAATCCAATGTTGAACCGAACAGACAAATATGTGCAACACTAATAACCATAAACTGATAATTCCGATAATCTAATCTGATTGGCTTAAATGAATGACATGCAAAGCATGCTGGGATACCCTCCACTGCCAAAATTCTCAACAATACCCAAATTTGGCAGATCGGTTTCATATACTACGAAAGCTCGCATAATTACACCCTGACGGCAATACAACGCCGAGGGGCGGCTACACCGTACATCATCTCACCTTGTATCATGTTAGAGTTAAGAATCTCCCTACTATGAAAACATATCTGTGTAACAAAGACAGTGGGGCTCGAATGTCTGAAGTGATCCGTCGGCTCCTGAAATCTCAAGATGTATTCACTATCTTGGAGGGAGAGGGCGTGAGAAGCTGGCATTCCCCCTCTGGCGCTTGTAGTACTGCTGACATCAGATTCTCTGCTCTTCAGCTGAAAATAATCTCCGAAGAAGCTAAAATTTCAGGTTTGAATTTCCTGCTCCCTGTAAAGGCGCAGGAGCTTGTGACAAAATTAGAAAAATGTTTGTGTCTGTTGCTGGTTATTCTGTTACGGATCACGGTATGCCCAGGTGCATGCCCCCTGGCTAAGGTGGGAAAGCACTGACAAACAGACGAAATTTTTTTTTTTCCTTTTTTGTTGTTTATGATGTAGTTGACTAATCTGACACCAGAGTCCCTGCTGTAATGAATGCTCCTCGCTATGAATGTTACATTCCTGCTCTTATTACATTACCGGCTGCCACTGACTCCTGTTTTTTTTTATCACTTCTGCGCATAAATCTGAAAAAAATGGTCTTTCTCATACAGGTGAAAAGTTAGTACACCCTATGTCAAATATTAATATATATGGACTTATCAATATTTTATCTTCCCTGGAACAATAGAATTTTCGTTTCAGCATTAGAAGCATTTAATGGATGTTCCCATCTTGCACATTGATGGTAGGTTGATAGGATATGTTATCACAGAGGCAACCAAAAAAGGGGCCCTACTCTAAAATTGAACCTTTATTTCATACTCTAGAAACTATCCATTGTATCAAAAAGATCACAATCCCACCAAAATTATCAAGCATGCAGAAGATTGTTCCTTAATAATGTATACCGGGTAATATAATAATAAACCTCCTCTAGACCCTAATCAAACACCTCACAAAAAAGGGGACGGAGTGTTTGACCCAAAAAGGGCGGCCCCGTATACCCCCAGACTCGCCCCATCAAAATATCCTTTACTCTAGATAAATACAATAAACATATACCTTATAAGGAACATGCATGAAAAAAGGACTAAAACCAGAAATACAATTTCATACCAAATATCTCTAACAAAGTAAAATAAATAAATAAATAAATTAATTAATTAATTAATCATCTCAGCTACTTATCTTATCTTGATACATTCATTAAATGAAAAGCCACGAAACTCCCGACTCGTTTTCCCCCCTATGATGTCCAGAGGTTCCTCAGGGAATCAGCATTTGATGGCTAACCTAAATCCAACCCACAATGGGGTCCTTCCGGCTGAGTATAGATGAATGAAGACAGCTATTGTATGGGATTATGCCTACCCCATATATAGCTTTGTGAGGTGTTTGATTAGGGTCTAGAGGAGGTATATTATTATATTACCCGGTAGACATTATTAAGGAACAATCTTCTACATGTTTGATAATTATGATGGGATTGTGATCTTTTTGATACAATGGATAGTTTTTAGAGTATGAAATAAAGATAAAATTTTAGAGTAGGGCCCCTTTTTTGGTTGCTTCTGTGATTTTCTATAGTCTTTGGGGGCTTCTGTCCCTAACCGCTGGGTTATTAGTGACAGTCTGTGAGATTAAGATATGTTTCAAAGTGTGATAGGTGCGGGTTCCATTTTTGGGACTCAGACCTAATTCGTGAGAAGGCCTCTCGAAAATCATGGTACAGAATAGAGAGTCGGTCGCACTTGCACATGACTCTCCATTATGTTCTATGGGAGTTCCGAGTACAGACGAACATTCCGCTCCCATATACTTGGAACTCCCATAGATCAGAATGGAAAGTTGTTGACAAGCAGGACCGACTCTCTATTCTCTACGGAAACTTTTAGGCTATGTTCACACGGGTTAAATTGGGGCGCATTTCGCCGTGTATTTCGCGGCGTACTGCGCTCAATACGGGGCGAGATACGTCCCAGTCATTACGTCTCCTCTCCCCGCTCGTACAATACCATGCGCGGGGAGTTAAGTGACATGTCAATTACTAGCGGCAAATGCGTGCCACTAGTAATGAATGTCTATGGGGCCAGCGGGCTGCCGGCCCCCCGCCCCGCGGGAGAATGCGCCGTCTGGCGCGAGCTTCCGAAGTCTCGGCGTAATTGCGGGGTGTACTTATGCTCCACAATTATGCTGTATGAACTTAGCCTTAGGAGACAGTTTTCAAGATACCGTATATACTAGAGTATAAGCCGACTTTTTCAGCATGTCTTTTTATGCTGAAAAAGCCTCCCTCGGCTTATACTCGAGTGTATATGTTATACAAGTTCTATGTATCCAAAGTACAACTCACTTCACCTGAAAGTGCTGTCTCTTCCAGGACCTGTGATGATGTCACATGGCGGGGGGAGTCATGTGATGCTTGTCTGTTTATGCAGGATTCTGCTGTACTGGTTGTGATCACTGCTGGATGAGCTGAAGCAGAGTTGTGTATGTATATGTTATATGCGCCTGCAGCAGAGCTGTGTGTAATGTGTGTGTGCAACAGCTGTGTGCAATGTGCATGTAGCTGAAGTGTGTGTGTGTAATGTGCATGTAGCAGAGCCTTGTGTTTGTAATGTGGCTAATTGCTGGGGACATCCCTACTTAGCTAAATACAGGGACAGCCCTCCCTGGCTAATTACAGGGACAGCCATACCTGGCAAATTACTGGGAACAGTCATTTCATACATGTTGGCACCAAGCCCTCTAGTTGCTGCTCTTTGCTATGGCTGTCTGTCCTGGTTAATGAAGGGGCATCACTTGCTGCATTTGCCACCCTAGGCTTAATACATTTTCCCAGTTTTTTGTGGTAAAATTAGTTGCCACGGCTTGTATTCGGGACGGCTTATACTTGAGTATACACAGTAAGTTTTGGTCCTAGAGGTGGGATCCACATCTAATACACTTTGGTGGCATATCCTACCATCAACCTGCAAGAAGTGATCACCCCTTTAAGTCTATGGAGATAAGTACTGGGCCCCATTTTTCAAAACTGTCTTAGTTTCCCCTAGCAACTGATTAGAGTTCAGCTTTCATTTCTTTGACTGTTCTGGCAAAATGAAAGCTGACCTCTCTTGGTTGCTATGGGCAACAAACACAGTCCTACTGTTGATAAATCAGGCTCAAAGTGGTTACCTATTTTTTTTAAAGCTGTCCCAGGTGGCAGCCATATTGTAAACATGTACTTTCTGTATCGTCCAGACCACTGCTTCCTAAAGCGGGTGATACCAACCCCGTGGAGGGTGATGGAACGGTCCACCCGTGGGTGGGGTGGGGTTGTCCTTGGGTGGAATCGGGGAAGTAGTGGAAGAATTGAGAAAGAAAGAAAGTTTGAAAAACTGTTCGTACATATTTTGTCTGTTGTGTAAGAGTTACAAGGGTTGTCCTAGTCATTTAGCTTTTTTATTTGTTAAAATTACTGTTATTAAAAATTATTTCTCCTTTAGTGTCTTTTAAAACATTTTTAAGAGAAATTTTTGGTTTTTTTGGGATCTTTTAGTTTTGGGGGGGGGGGGGGGGTGGGTGGGCCCTTCAGGGGAGGTGGGGGGTGGTTGTAAAAAAAAAAAAAAAAAAAAAAAAAAAAAAAAAAAAAAAAAAAAAAAAAAAAAAAAAAATTAATTTGGTTAAATTACGTATTAAAAATAATTTCCTTATGTCTTATAAACAAAGTAAAGCAGAAATGAAGGGTGGTACTCTTCTAGCTCTGTTAGAGGGGGTGGGTGGCTGGCTCCTGATCTGATGGTGGCGGTGGGTGGGTGGCTCTTGCCCTAACAGGGTAGGTGCACGGGTGATTCTAGATCTAATAAGGGAGGAAGGTGGGTGGCTCCTGCCCTAATAGGGTAGGTGCATGGGTGACATCTGATCTAATAAGGGAGGAGGGTGGGTGGCTCCTGCCCTAATAGGGTAGGTGCATGGGTGACTCCTGATCTAAAAAGGGAGTAGGGTGGTTGGCTCCTGCGCTAATAGGAAAGGTGCATGGGTGACTCCTGATCTAATAAGGGAGTAGGGTGGTGTCTCCTGCTCTAATAGGATAGGTGCATGGGTGACTCCTAATCTAAAAAGGGAGTAGGGTGGTGGCTCCTACCCTAATAGGGTAGGTGCCTGGGTGACTCCTGATCTAACAAGGGAGGAGGGTGGGTGGCTCCTGCTCTAATAGGAAAGTTGCGTGGGTGACTCTTGATCTAACAAGGGAGTAGGTTGGTTGGCTCCTGCCCTAATAGGGTAGGTGCATGGATTACTCCTGATCTAATAAGGGAGGCGGGTGGGTGGCTCCTGCTCTAATAGGATAGGTGCATGGGTGACTCCTGATCTAACAAGAGAATAGGGTGGTTGGCTTCTGCCCTAATAGGGTAGATGTATGGGTAACTCCCACAAGTTATTGTCTATCCAGATATTTTGACTCTTTGTGGCTCTTCACTCTGGCAGGAAAACCCTCTAGACTCCAATAGGGTGTATGGACAGGGTGTGTCTTCATGGACCATCCCCATAAATAATTATTACTCACCTCATCCCAGTCCAGTACATTCCTCCATTCCAGCAGCACATCCTGATGATCTAATTATTTGTGATCTACCATCTTTGTACACCCTTCTGCATTTTGTATATATATAATGCAGAATGACGCACAAGTTGTTGTGCCCGCTAGTGGCTGCAGTGCAAATTTAAAAAAATAGAGAATACTAAAAGATCAACTCTGCACATTTGGTAGCACCGGAATTGTACCGCCCTGCAGAATACAGATAACAAATCATTTATATTGAAGAGTGAACATCATAAAAACAAACCTTTGAAAAGTGGCACAGTTACGTTTTGTTTACTTTTCACCCTACCTTTTTTTGGTTTTCCATTGTATGGTACAGTCAATCATATCATTAAAAAGTACATCTTGTCACGCAAAAAAAAAAGCCCTCATTTGTCTATGTAGATGAAAAAATGTATGGCTCTTGGAAGGCAGGGAGGAAAAAATGAACGCAATAAAAAAAAAAAAAAATAGACCTGTCGTGGAAAAGGGTTATAGAAACATGTATCCTCCAGCACCTGAAAAGTTAAAATAATAAATGTTATTCAAAACATTAAAAACTTGACTGCCTTCCTCTGACGCGTTTTGAACCCCTTAGCTGTTACTCATACAGTCAAGGGGCTCGAAATGCGTCATAGGTTGACAGTTGTGCATTTTCAAGGGTCTGAATAAAATGTATTATTTGAACTTTTTTGGTGCTGGAGGATACATATTTATGTTTAAAAATATTGGACCCAGTTTAGTGAGTTTTCCAGTTTAGTGAGCAGCAGAGCATTTTTTTCTATTGACTTGGAAGGGATTATACTCTGGGGCCTAGATATTGTTTTCTTGTGTCACTGACATCAGGAAAAGACCATGAAACCATCTCTGTCGATCAAATTCTCCATGTAAAAACATTGGTTTGATAAAATAAACTTCTTCCTATGTAAGTACACAAGCTCTTCCTATGAGAACTGCAAAAACAAACTGTTCTCCTGCATCGAGGAACATGATTATATTGATATGTGGACACAATGTCAGATTGCAGCACTGGCTCTATAAACTGCAAGAGCACGTAGCCCCAGATCTAAATGTATACAGTCATATATTGACACAGATGGTAAATTTTACTGATATATTTGCTCACAGTAGAAAGAACCCAGTGCAATCCATTATGACATATTGCATTCTAGACTAAAACATTACAAGAAGACGCAAAGTAATCATGAAAAATATCACTTTAAATCTCCACTGAAGTCTCACATCCTGTATTTCATCTTGAGGAGAATTCATGTTGAGAGTGCTGTGCACTGTCAGTGCTTGATCCATGAGGAAAAGAAAAAAATATTCACACCAGTTGAAATTGAAGAAAGACATAGGAATGCATTGAAGATTAGGCCTACCATGAACATTTTTCAATTTTACCCAATTTTGCAGATTTGCCAGTCGATAGTTTTTTTTTTTTCCGCTCTTGCGTTTGCCCTATTAAAGACATTGTAGGATTAAAGACAGATTCTTATTTTAACCTCTGTTGCCTTTGAGGGGTCTATAGGAATTCTAAATTGATGGGCAACGCATAATTATTAATTTTTTTAAGCACCATTAATTCCAGGGCGCTGTAAATTCGAGAGTGGGTTACATATATAACATAAGTGCAAACAAGGTACAATGGCAACAATGGATGACTAAAAACTGACCGTGAGGGCTTAGGCCTTGTCCCCACGGCACGTTTTTTCAGCTGGACCGTAATGCACCTTAATGGAAAATCCGTGCAGCGGTCCCCACTGCACAGATTTTCAGCCCGACGGTTTTTCAGACTGCCGGCAGTCCAAAAAACATAGAACAGGTTTTCGGACGGAATATGAACCTTTCTATGTGAAGGGGGAGGGCTTTTCTCCGCAAACCGAGCAGCCGTGTGCACCGACCGGTATTTGTCTGACCGGCATTTGTCCTGTGCCATGTAAATGGCCCCTTACACTCTACAAGGAAGGAGGAAAGAGACAGAAGGTGAGGGGCAGACATGTTTGTGGGGTGGAATAGTGGTAGCAGGTGTATTGTAGGTTGTAGGCTTTCCTGAAGAGATGGGTTTTCAGGTTCATTTTGAAGCTTGTGAAAGTGGAGGAGAGTCTGATGTGTTGAGGCAGTGAGTCCCAGATTGTGGGGGAAGCACGAGAGAAGTCTTGGAGATGGTTGTGTGAAGAGCTAACAAGAGGAAATCAGAGAAAAAGGCCCTGTAAGGAACGAAGAGGGGAGGTATCTGGAGATGTATTGAGGGACGGGTTATCTAAAAAAGCATTCTTCATTGATGGCCCAACCTTATAGTGGGTCATCAATATTGATCGACGGCGACTAACCCGCCAGACTGTAAGTCAATTGGTAAAAAAGGACAAACATTTAGGGGGGTTAACGAATCATTGTGATAGTCTGTATGTGAAAATGTGGCCATTCCAACAATACCGCTGCCAAAGGGTATAGCCCATGATTCCTCCTTGTCAATCAGGAGCTCTGAAAAGGATCAAGTAATGTGTAAATGTACAAAAGGAAAATAACAGATATCTATATAAGTAGACTGCTATATAAAGCATACTGAAAAGAGACTCACCAATCGCTGGGCACCAAGCATAGTAAATTCCTTCAACTTCATGGATGTATATTCAAAGATGACATCCATATAGGAAACAAAGAAACAAAACCCAAACTGTAGAAAGAAGTGGGCAATTAGTGCAACGTGCTATCCAGTCCCTTCTCCAAGAAAGCCACTGGAATCCTCTTCCCTCCAAAATTATAACATCATGGAGCTGGTAAATGTTAGAGACCTTGTGCTCCTCCACCTTCCGTTTGAGGATGCCCCTCAAATGCTCAATAGGGTTTAGGGCTGGAGATATGCTTGGCCAGTCCAGCACCTTTACTCTAAATTTTTCTTTAGCAAGGCAGTGGTTGTCCTGGAGGTGTGTTTATCATGTTGGAAAATTTCCCTACCTCCCAGGTCCAAAAGGAGGGGATCACTCCCTGCTCTAGTATGCCGCACTACATGTTGACATTCATGGTTCCCTCAGTGATCTGTAGCTCCCCACAGCCAGCAACACTCATGCAGCCCCAAACCATGACACTCCCACCACATGCTTGACTGTAGGCAAGACACACTCTTCTTTGTAATCCTCATCTGGTTGCCGCACACAGGCTCGTCACCATCTAAACCAAATAAGTTTATCTTGGTCTCATCAGACCACAACACATGGTTTCAGTAATCCATACCCTTAATCTGCTTGTTTTCAGCAAACTGAGTATAATGTGCATCATCTTAAGAAGAGGCTTCCTTCTGGGACGACAGCCACGCAGACCAATTTTATGCAGTATGCTGCGTATGGTCTGAGCAATGCTGTCAACACTCATACTTCTATTTTGAAAAGATACTCTCTGGATATGAAACTGAGCATGTGCACTTAGCTTCTTTGGTTGACTGTGGAGAGGCCTGTTCTGAGTGATCTTGGCCCCCGCACTGCAGCTCAGTATCAGGGTGTTGGCAATCTTCTTATAGCCTAGGTCATTTCTATGGAGAGCAACAATCCTCTTTTTCAGATCCTCAGACAGTTCTTTGTCATGAGGGGCCATGTTGAACTTCCAGTGACCAGTAACAAAGAGTGTGAGAGCGCTAACACCAACTTTAACACACCCACTCCTCAGTCACACCTGAGACCTTGTAACACTAATGGGTCACATGACATCATGGAGGGAAAATGGCAAATTGGACAAAATTTGGCCATTTGCACTTAACGTTATACTCACTTTTGTTGCCAGCGGTTTAGACATTGATGGCTGTGTGTTGAATTATTTTGAAACTTACGCCGACACTGATTTCTTTACATTGTATCAAAGTGTCATATCTTTAATGATCTCCCTTGAAAAGATATAATACAATATTTACAAAAATGTTAGGGTTGTACTCACTTTTGTGAAATCCTGTAATTACTAGAATACTTCAAAATCACAGAGAAAATATCCCCAATAAAACTTATACTTTATTTCAAACATTAAAAATAGCCCCTTTATGATAACCCCAGACTTACACACCCAAAATAAAACAAAAAGAAAAATACCTGTCTTGGGACAAAAATGCAAAATATACAAGAGGAAACAATGAATGTTTATTAACTGTACTGTTGTCATCACGCATAGGACAATCAGAAGATGAAGAGTGATCCTAGTGAAGCCTATAATCCTCTCCCTACTAAATCCCTGTAACTATTCCCTATCAAATTGTGGGGTCATCACCCCGATAAGGACGGCCCCACTCAAGATGAATGTCCTTTAGAGCCCCTGGTATCACCCTAACTGAATAAAGTCTACAGGTCACCAGGCAAATAACCAGCCAGGAAGAAAAAGGATAATTACCCCTCAAAAAACAAAAAAAAAGGAACAAGGCCTAAAGGCAGCACTTCCCTATGCGTTTCCCCCACATATTAGTTAGGTTCGTCAGGCGAACAATAGCTACTAATGACTCCAAAAATAAAAAATACACACTAATATTGAGAAATTCCATGATGCCCATGATGTCCAGGCCATCATACTATAACACTTCCTGCTATGTATAAGAATATAACTATTATAGTACTCCCCCTATATGCAGAATATAACTACTATAATACTTCCCACTATGTATAAGAATATAACTATTATAATGCTTCCCGCTATGTATAAGAATATAACTACTAAAATACTGCTTCCTATGTACAAGAATATAACTACTATAATACTGCCCCTATGTACAATAATATAACTACTATAATACTGCCCCTATGTACAGGAATATATCTACTATAATACTGTCTCCTATGTACAAGAATATAACTTCTATAATACTTTTCCTATGTACAAGAATATGACTACTATAATACTGCCCCATATGTACAAGAATATTAACTACTATAAAATTTCAT
>JAODAL010029221.1:0-51974 GCA_025379985.1 Phyllomedusa bahiana | reverse complement strand
CCCTAACAAAACAAGAAAAATTGTGGACCCAAAATAACCAAAAATAAAACCAACAAGAAACACACTAAACAATAATTGGATACCAATTTCCAGATTAAAATTGATGGGTGTGGAAAATTCACAAGGCAATGTAAGACAGAATAAGTAAAGACTCAATACAACTGGAAACAGAAAACTCAGCAGATTACTAGACACAATCTCACAGGACAGAAAATGTCACTAGAACTTTACCAAACAAGAGTATTCTGAGCTAAATATACAACTAGATATAGGACACAAGATAAAATACACAAGACACAAATGAACAAAGCCCCATCGTATCCAAAAAATGGGCACCTATTGGGCCGAAAGCTAGAAAACGTTAAACAGTGGTTAACAATTAGAAATTAAATTCTAAAAAACCAAAGGCTGCACAAACAGGGTCGAGTGATATGCTCAGTACATGCGCAGCTGCCATGAATCCACTCTAAACAAACACACAGAGAAGACATTGTAATAAGGAAATCCTTTTGGCTCTTAACAGTATATAAAGAATATCCCAATTAAAAGTACTAAGTAGTGCAACATAGAGGTCAGAATGGGAAAATAAAGACCTTTTATTTATGGGTCGATATATGACTAACAACTTATGAAAAGAAAACATTTACACATTGCTAAAAAGAAATCATAGATACAATTACAATTATAGAGCGAAGCCAATGTCACGGCCCCCTACCACGTTCCTGCCTTACCGCGGCCTCTGCTGTCGCTGTTGCGTTTGCCCCGCTGCTTGCCCCCCTGGGTTGTGGGGGGCTTTTCCATGCTGGCCATGCTGCTCCTCCATCTTGGCTGCTGCCCTGTGCCTTGTGCTCTATAGAGGGGGGCCCCCAAAATCTTCCCTTTTCCTTTATTCCCACAGGTGCGGGGGGGTTTTGGGTTTTCCCCTCTCCCAATCCCCTTCCACCTGTGGGTTTATAGCCTGCCCCTCCTACACTCCCTGCCTGATCCTGTTGTGTCTTTTGTCTCATGGGTATTGTTGTTGCTGTGTGTTGTCATCTTTTTTTGTTAGTGGTCTGGTGTGCGCATGCTGTCTTGTTGTGCCTGTGGATCCTCTAGTTTGGTTTCTCCTGTTGTTTTCCATGTGTCCATCTGCAACTTTTTCTGTGAGCTTTTTTGCCATGTTTATGCTTTAGTTCCTAGCCAGGTCCCAGTTTGTTTCCGCTTTCCCTGTTTCCCGTCTGGAGTTTTCCTTGCCTTGTTCTCTGCCTGTTTCTTGCCCCTTTATGCCTTTTTCCCCTTTGTCTGAGTGTAGCTTGAGTCCTGCTTTTTTCCGTTTCCCTTGTTGTTTACTGCCTGTGTTTTTCCCCCTTGGTTTTTGCGGCTATTTTTAGTCTTGCTGGTCTCTTGTAAAGTTTTGGTCTTGCCCCGTGTTATTTTTGTCCCTTGCCTTCTTTTTTAACTTTTGTTTGGATCCGTTTAGTCCTTTTGTCTGTTTGTTCTGACCTGCACATATCTACTCCTATTTGCTTTATCTGTTCCTTACCCTTTTGGTCCCTAATTTGGATTTTGGCTTGTTGGTCAAATGCCTGCGGGGGGATGCTTGAAGTAGATGGGGGCTTTTGGGGGTCACCAAACCTTACCAAAAAGCTTGTGAAGATCCCCGACAGCCCACTTGTTACCCCCCCTCGGAGAAGCCGGCAGGGCCCAGGGGGTTTTCCATCCCCGCTTTCCCCGTTTTCCTTTTCCCCAAAAACGTGTAATTTAAAATCCAGCATGAAAAAAAAATACAGTTATGATGGCCCTATCAGCTTAAAGCCCAAAAAATTATGTTATGAGGGTCTGTAGCACCATGATTCAAACCCAATAAAACACTTATGAAAAAGTACAAGAGAGTACCCCTTGTGTAGTCATTAAAGTGCTATGAAAAATAGAGATGAGGAAGAAAATGTTCGTTTTTCAAGTCAATTTTGAATGTAGGTGTTAAAAGTATGGGAGAATTGTTTGGGTTTAATTTTTTTAGCTATACAGGTGAGGAGAAGTTGCAATAACCATCCATAAATTTTAAAAACGGGTACGTGAACAAATTAGTGAAAACAATTTGCTTAAGATGACAGAAAAAAAAATGAGAGGCTAAATACTTAATTCTTTTATGGCTAACTGAAAAATGGGACAGCTGCAAACAGGGGCGGCTAAAAGGGGGGTGCAGCGGTGCGCTGCTACGGGGGCCTGCCCTGAGGGGGCCCCAAAAACCCTTTCGACACATAAAAAGGCACTGGTATTGGAAATGGCACATGGTAACTGGCAGGGGTGCCAGTTAGGGCAGTACGGGCAGTACTTCTGTCAGGGGTCCTAATCAAATAATTTTCACCAACCACTATTAGAATATATTTCTTTGCATAGGAGAATTGGAGACGGTATGTTATAAAAAAAATTTCACCCCAAAAAAATTTAACTTTTGGGCAGGATGATTTTGCAAATCCCGCATTCTGTATAATATATTCCCCGTATATGAGAGTTTTGGGTTATGTAGCCCGAAAAGTCACCAAAAAAAGCTTTGGGTGGGGAAAGATGGGGAGCAATACCCAAACCCCCTTTTTTTTTGCTTGGAAGGAAAATGTATCTAATGAGCCTGTATAGTACAGGGTGGGCCCGAAAATGGCGTTCACAAGGGAATAAGTGAAATATTTTTAAAAGGTCCCGTATTTTTGAAGCCAGCGAGAGCCCCACACCTCAGGATGAAGTTTTTAACACTTTGAGCCCCCAAAGTGCAGAAAAAGGGGTTGGATGGGCCCCCCAAAAGGCAGAAAGGTGATTGGTGGCGCCAAAAAAGGGAAAAGCTGCTGAAAAATTAAAATGGTGTTCGAACGCCCTGGAGAACTAAACTTTTTGTGAACACAGTAAAGTGTTTGGGGTTTGAGAAAATTTAGTGTTCAGTCCAGCTTAACTTTTCTCGAATGGTTTGATCAACACTAATGGTAATATAATCACTCAAAAATAATTGTGCTTACTTTTTAGAGTTGTAAAAACATTGGTACAATTCAAGATTTAGCTTTGTTTTATGCCTCAAGAGAAGGCAAACTGCTTCAAGCAAAAACGTGGGGCCCCGTTCCCCCAGCATCCGGGGAATCCGGGTCCGTGGGAAATTGGGAGGAATTGGGAAAAAGGAAAGGGTAAACATCAAAGGGAAATAAAGACATGAACCCAAATAAAAGTTCAAAGTAAAATGAGGACTAAATGGTACAGTAGCTGAATCATAGTTTAATTTCATTTTTTAAAAAAAGGAAAATTTTAAAAAAAATAGAGTGCAACAGTTTTTCGACATCTTTTCTGCTTCAGCAACATACAAAGAATGCCCCAAAATTTTACAGTTTTATTAACTGCAGGATACACTTAACCCGACTGGCAAATTAATGAGTGCCAAATTATAATGATACATTGAAGATCGATTTTAATAAACAATAATCAAGAAAAACAGGGACAGTACCTCGTAATTATATATATTATATTATATTTATATATATATTTATATATATATATAAATTTATATATATATATATATATATAAGAGCCCAATGAATAAAGTGAGGGCAACATACATGCATAGATCCTAAAAAATGGAAAAAAAAAAAAACCTAATAACATGTTGGTTTATATATTATTGTAGCGGTTGCCCTCGCTCCTGGGCCCGCGGGACGAGCCGGGGGTTGCTCCTGCCGGGGACTCACCTGGCCTCGTTCCTGTCCCGTCGCGTCCTCTGCCGGCCAAGGCGCGCATGCCCCCCCCCTAGCGCGTGCGTTCTCGTAAAATTTAAAGGGCCAGCGTCCCGGTAATTGGTTAATTGCCGGGCGCTTCCCCTATTTAAGGATCCGCCCCGCAATCATTCCTTGCTGGATCTATGTTGCCTCGTGCCTTAGAGAAAGTGTTCCTCGAGTGTATTATCGCCTTACTGTGTACCAGACCCTTAGCTACGTTTCTCGACTCCGAACCTCTGCCGCCTGCCCGGGCCTTCCTGCCTGTCCACGACCACGAACCTCTGCCTGCCCATGACTATGATTCGTGGCTTGTCTCTAAATTTTGGCGTGCCCTATGTTCCCGCTTGCAAATCAAGCTAGATTTCTCATCTGCATATCATCCCCAGACCAATGGGCAGGTGGAGAGAGTAAACCAGATCTTGGGGAGTATCTACGGCACTTTATGTCCGGACGCCAGGACGACTGGTCCGAACTGCTTCCATGAGCCGAGTTCTCATATAACCATCGGGACTCAGATTCGACTGGCCGTTCCCCATTCCTTGTGGTCTATGGTCGTCACCCACGCCCTCCCCTCCCCTTGGCCTCAGCCTCCGAGGTTCCTGCCATGGACAACCAGGTTCGGGATATCGGGGTCATTTGGCGAGAGACCCAACAAGCTTTACTCCAAGCTTCAGCCCGCATGAAGTCCCAAGCTGACAAGAGGAGAAGACCTTCCCCAACGTTCCTCGCAGGGGATAAAGTGTGGCTCTCGTCCATATACATAAGCCTCAAGGTCCCCAGCTTAAATTTGGGGTCCGGGGTTTCGGGGGACCGTTCATTACTTCGGCAACTGAATCCGGTGTCCTACAAGCTCTGCTTCCTCCATCTCCCCCGGATTCCTAACGCCTTTCACGTCTCCCTCCTAAAGCCTCTGGTCTTAAACCCGGTCCCCCCAGAGGGGCGCTGCCCCGTCTCCGGTCCTAGAGTCCCCGGATGTTTTTGAAGTAAAGGACATCTTAGAATGAAGACCATCAAGGGAAAAGCGTTTCTTTCTTGTAGATTGGAGAGGCTTGGGCCCCCGAAAGAGGTCCTGCAAACCCGGGAGTCCAAAAAATCCTGAATCAAGATCTGCTCCGTAAGTTCCTTCAGCCTAAAAAGAGGGGGAGACCAAAGGGGGGGGGGTACTGTAGCGGTTGCCCCCGCTCCTGCCGGGGTCGGGTGCCGCCGCTGGCCGCGGGACGAGCCGGGGGTCCGCTCCTGCTGGGGACTCACCTGGCCTCGTTCATGTCCCGTCCACGTCCTCTGCCGGCCAAGGCGCGCGTGCCCGCCACCTAGCGCCCGCGCGTTCTCGTAAATTTAAAGGGCCAGCGTCCCGGTAATTTGGGTTTAAAATTGCCGGGCGCTTCCCCTATTTAAGGATCCGCTCCGCAATATTCCTTGCTGGATCTATGTTGCCTCGTGCCTTAGAGAAAGTGTTCCTCAAGTTGTATTATTGCCTTTACCTTTGTACCAGACCCTTAGCTACGTTTCTCGACTCCGAACCTCTGCCGCCTGCCCCGACATTCCTGCCTGTCCACGACCACGAACCTCTGCCGTCTGCCCTGACCTTACAGCCTGCCCACGACTACGATTCTTGGCTTATGATTCGGTACCTCGCTGCACCTCGGCTGCCATCGCAAGCAAGTCACGTAAGGGGTAGCGACCTGGTAGCCTCACGCCGCAGCAAGCCCTTTCCCGCTTTGCGGAAAGGCTCTGGTGAATACCGGGGCTACTTAGACTCCGCTCCCTGGCGTGGCTTAACTATCATCACTTGCGGTGGTCCAGAGGATCCACTACCTAGCCGTTACAGTTAGATCCAGCCACGGTGCCTCTGCCAGGCCTCGCGGACTCACGACCTTTTGTCGCCCAACAGTCGCAGCAGATCGCGCAACAAGCTCAGCAACTGGGTCAGCTGTCCGCCATGATGCGTCAACTCCTGGCCTTCCAGCAGCAGCAACCTGCCTCTTCGCCGGTGACTTCTACTACCCCGGCCGTCTCGCTGGCAACTGTGGGCACGAAGCTTCGCCTTCACTACCTTCCAAGTTCGACGGGGACTCGAAGCTCTGTAGAGGTTTCATCATGCAGTGCTCCATGCACGTGGAGCTGATGGCCGACCAGTTTCCCACTGAAAGGTCGAAGGTGGCGTTCGTGGTGAGCCTGCTGTCCGGAAAGGCCCTGGCCTGGGCGACGCCTCTTTGGGACCGCAATGATCCTGTGATCGCAGACCTACAGGCCTTCCTCTCAGAAATCCGCAGCGTTTTTGAGGAGCCTGCGCGAGCATCTTCCGCGGAGACGGCGCTACTAAATCTACGCCAAGGGGACTCCTCTGTAGGGGATTATGCGGTTCAATTCCGCACCCTAGCCTCCGAGCTCTCATGGAATGACGCCGCACTCTGCGCCACATTTAAGAAGGGTCTGTCAAACAGAGTGAAGGACACCCTTGCAGCTAGAGATCTCCCAACGTCGTTGAGAGAACTCATCCATCTAGCCACTCGCATTGACGTGCATTTTACAGAGAGACAGCAGGAGCCCCGTCAGGAGCGGGACTTGGCACAACCCCGCGGTTTACCTAGGCTGGCTCCTGTGTTTCAGAGATCTCCGCTGCCTCCCCCACAGTTGTCCACTGAGGAACCCATGCAGGTGGACCGGGCACACTTGTCGGAGTCAAAAACTACCCCGTCGAAAGGGTGGAGAACCTCTTCCTCTACTGCGCCAGCTGGACCATTCCGTAGGAGTTGTCCGCAGCGTTCTCAGCGGTCGGGAAATGCTCGCACCTAGGAGCCATAGGAGAGGCGTCCCTAGGTGCTCAGTCCTTCTCTCCACGACTGCTGTTGCCAGTGGAGGTAAAGACGGATGCGGGCCTATCTCTTCTGGTCTCTGCCTTCCTGGACTCCGGCTCCGCCGGGAACTTTATGCATGCCTCCCAGGTGTCTCGCTATCGCTTGCCGGTGATCCACCTTGAAAAGCCGTTGCTTATCTCCTCCGTCAGTGGGGAGCTTCTCAGCGACTCCATTCAGTTCATCACCAGGCCCGTGACCCTCCGTGTAGGGGTCCTACACACGGAGAAGATCTCTTTCCACGTCCTGCTTCGCGCTTCTTCGGCGACCCTTTGGGCTACCCTGGCTGCAACGTCACGCCCCTACACTTGATTGGAAGACAGGCGAAGTCCTACGTTCGGGATCGTAGTGCCAGGATCTCTGTTTGGTGGCACCACGCCCGGTGTCCATCTCTCCTCCCCAGCGTCCGTCAAGTTTCTACAGGGTCTGCCAGCAGAGTACCGGGATTTCGGAGTGTATTCTCGGAGAAACAGGCTGAGAAGTTGCCGCGCCCCATCGGCCGTATGACTGTCCATAGATCTCCTCCCCGGGAAACCCAGTCCCGACGGGGTGGGTCTATCCTCTCTCTGTGCCCGAGACCCAGGCCATGTGGGGCCTATAACAGGAGAATTTGTCAAAAGGTTTCATACGCAAGTCCTCCTCGCCCGCCGGTGCCGGTTTCTTCTTTGTCCAGAAAAAATACGGTTCTCTTCATCCATGCATCGATTACAGGGGGCTAAACAAAATCACGGTGAAGAATCGCTACCCTCTACCCTTGATATCTGAGCTCTTCGACCGCCTCCTGGAGCCAAAGTCTTCACCAAATTAGTCTGCGAGGAGTCTAAACCTCATCAGAATTCGAGAGGGGGATGAATGGAAAACGGCGTTCAACACACGGGACGGGCATTTCGAGTATCTCGTGATGCCCTTCGGGCTATGCAACGCCCCATCCGTATTTCAGGAGTTCGTCAATGACGTATTTTGGGATTTGCTGTACACCTGCGTCATTGTATACCTGGACGATATTTTGATCTTTTCCCCTGACATACAGACCCATCGGATACAAGTACGCCAGGTCCTGCAATGCCTGCGGGGCAATCGACTGTATGCCAGTTGGAGAAGTGCCGCTTCCACCAGGCCAGCCTTCCTTTCCTGTGGTACATAGTCTCTGATCGAGGTCTACAAATGGACCCAGCTAAACTCTCTGCGATTTCCAGCAGTGGCCACGACCTGTCGGTCTCCCGGGGGATTCAACGCTTCCTAGGATTCGCCCAACTACTACCCGGCAGTTATTCCCCACTTTTCCCATGCTGGTGGCTTTCCCCTCGTGGCTCTCACCAGAAAAACGCTAATCCGAAATGTTGGCCCCTCCGTCTTGGAGGAAAACATTCTCCCGACTGAAGACAGCGTTTTTCCCTTGCCTATTTTGGTCCGTTCCGGATCCAGAGAGACCCTTCAGCCCTTTAGGTAGATGCCTCTTCCGTGGGAGCAGGGGCGGTCCTGACCCAGAAGGGTCCTAAGGGCAAGACCGTCACATGCGTTTTTTTTTCGAAGACCTTCTCTGCGGCAGAACTTAACTATGCCATTGGAGATCAGGAGCTGTTGGACAAAAAATTGGCCCATGAACAGTGGCGTCATCTGTTGGAGGGAACTCGACATACGTTTGACGTCTCACAACCCTAAAAACTCCAATACCTCCAGACGGCTCAGCGCCTAAATACTCGCCAGGCCCAGTGGTCTCTTTTTTTCTCTCACTTTGATTTTAAGATCCACTTCCGACCGGCCGAGAAAAATGTCAAGGCGGATGCCCTCTCCCGTGCTTCTGACATTACCGGGGAGGAATCTGTGTCAAAGCACATCATTGCTCCTGAACGGCTGGTCCATGTGGCTCCTGTGGATCTCCGTAGTGTCCCTCTGGGCAGAACCTATGGGGCGTCCCGCACTCAGGAAGGAATTCTGGGTTGGGGGCATAGTTCTCTTCTGGCCGGCCACCCCGGGATAAGAAAATCCTATGCCTTCATCTCGCGACACTACTGGTGGCCGACTCTGCTTCAAGATGTCAAGGACTTTGTTCTCTCCTGTACCACATGTGCCTGAAACAAGGTCCCACGCCATAGGGCCCCCGGCCTCCTAGTCCTCTGCCTGTTCCGGAGGCTCCATGGACATACATTTGGCATGGACTTCATCACGGACCTTCCCCGGGGAACTCGGTTCATCTGGGTGGTCACTGACCGATTTTCAAAGATGTCCCACTTTGTGCGCTTCCTGGTCTCCGTCTGCTCCCCAATTGGCAGGCCATTTTTTCCATCACATTTTTTCGCGCCTGCATGGTTACCATCCCACATTGTCTCGATCGTGGGTCCAATTTGTCTCTAAATTTTTTGGGGTGCCCCATGTTCCCGCTTGCAAATTTAAGCTAGATTTCTCATCTGCGTATCATCCCCAGACCAATGGGCCAGGTGGAGAGAGCAAACCAGATCTTGGGGAGTATCTACGGGACTTTTGTTCCCCGGGCGCCAGGACGACTGGTCCGAACTGCTTCCATGGGCCCAAATTCTCATAAAACCATCGGGACTCAGATTCGAACTGGCCGTTCCCCATTCCTTGTGGTCTATGGTCGTCACCCAACGCCCTCCCTCCCCTTGACCTCAGCCTCCGATGGTTCCTGCCGGGACAACCAGGTTCGGGATATGGGGGTCATTTGGGAGAGACCCGACAAGCTTTACTCCAGGCTTCAGCCCGCATGAAAGTCCCAAGCTGACAAGAGGAGAAGACCCTTCCCCAAGTTCCTCCCAGGGGGTAAAGTGTGCTCTCGTCCAAATACAAAATGCCTCAAAGTCCCCAGCTATAAATTGGGTCCGCGGTTTTTCGGACCGTTCAGAGTACTTCGGCAATGAATCCGGTGTCCTACAAGCTCTCTGCCTTCCTCCATCTCTCCGGATTCCTAACGCCTTTCACGTCTCCCTCCTAAAGTCTCTGGTCTTGAACCGGTTCTCCCAGAGGAGCGCTGCCCCGTCTCCGGTCCTAGAGTCCCCTGATGTTTTTGAAGTAAAGGACATCTTAGACATGAAGACCATCAAGGGTAAGCGTTTATTTATAGTAGATAGGAGAGGCTATGGCCCCGAGAGAGGTCCTGGAACGGAAGTCCAACATCCTGAATCAAGATCTGCTCCGTAAGTTCCTTCAGCCTAAAAAAGAGGGGGAGACCTAAGGGGGGGGGGGGGTACTGTAGCGGTTGCCTCTGCTCCTCCGCCGTGGCCCCCCCCCCCGGGCGCCTGCCGGGGTCGGGTGCCGCCACTGGCCGCGGGACGAGCTGGGGGTCCGCTCCTGCCGGGGACTCACCTGGTCTCGTTCATGTCCCATCCGCGTCCTCTGCCGGCCAAGGCACGCGTGCCCGCTCCCTAGCGCGCGCGCGTTCTCGTAAATTTAAAGGGCCAGCGTCCCGTTAATTGGTTAATTGCCGGGCGCTTCCCCTATTTAAGGATCCCTCCGCAATCATTCCTTGCTGGATTCTATGTTCCTCGTGCCTCAGAGAAAGTGTTCCTCAAGTGTAAATTTTCGCCCTTACCGTGTACCAGGGCCCTTAGCTACGTTTCTCGACTCCGAACCTCTGCCGCCTGCCCCGACCTTCCTGCCTGTTCACGACCATGAACCTCTGCCTCCCCACGACTACGATTCTTGGCTTACGATTCGGTACTTCGCTGCACCTCGGCTGCCATTGCAAGCAAGTCACGTCAGGGGTAGCGACCTGGTAGCCTCACGCCGCAGCAAGTCCATCCCGCTTTGTGGCGGGCTCTGGTGAATACCGGGGGCTACTTAGACTCCGCTGCCTGGCGTGGCTTAACTACATCGCTTGCGGTGGTAGAGGATCCACTACCCAGCCGTTACATATATTATATAATATATTTTATATATATATTTAAAAATATATATATATATATTATATATATATTAATTTTTACTATATGTTCAGTATATATATTGGAATGACTGGAATGCAACAAACAGCAAGGTGCATTATAATATAAACAGTAGCGGTAAACATCAAAAAAACTCAGTAATTTTGTAAAGACTTTTAGGAATCAAGCTGGAAAATCCAGTACCTTTCCCTGGCTTTAATCAGTCGAGCCTTGTAAAGTGAAGACATATCTAGTTGTTCAGTGGGGTGCATAATTTGGAATAGTGTCTTACTGTGCTGTCACAAAATGCCATGAAAAACTATGTAGGAGATTTTTCATGTTAATATTGTAATGGTGATTTTACACATCAGACATGTAAGTTTTAAAGAAGCACAGACAACATACTGAAAGCTGCATGAACACTGAACAACAGAAAGAACATATCTACTGGAACAATTGTTATGTCAAATTTCTCATTGCATCTTCATCCAAATGCACAATTTATGACAATGACAAATTGTGCTTTTCATGGCAGCGTTCTGCAGTGTATATAATGTATCAGAAAAGATTTTTGGAGGGAGGAAAGCAAAAAAAACAAATAAGTAATAATAATTCTGGAATGTATTTATTTTTAAAGGTGTTCACTGTTAAATATAAGGAAAATATACAAGATCTTACAAGATAATACAAGAAAATACAAGATAATTGTATTGTAAGCCATACATATGTGGCTTTTTACAATGCTTAGAATTTAACATATTGTTAAGTTTTTTTTTTACTTTTTATTTCTTACCTCCACCATAGGAATGAGCTATGTTATTAATTGATCACTAGTATAATGACTGCAGTAATATTGCACTGCGGTGCATTGTGCTGCCTGTTATTTGAATGCCAACAGGCGGCTTCTTAGGTGCTTCTCTTGTTCTAAGATGGCAGATTGCTGGTAGACCTTTCATCACGTCATTGATATTTTATAAACTCATTATGGAGAGGGAGGAGAGAGAGGCTCAACAGGATGAACTCCTTCTCTCTCTCTAACCATTTAGATGCTGCAGTTGCTATTGACCTCGGTATCCAAGAGGTTAAAGTACCAGGATGAGAGTTAGCTTTGTGTGTCAGCTGTGCTTCTGCCAATATCCACAAGTACAGTGGCAGTACCTCGGGATCACTATGACCTATAAATCCATTGTGGAGCCAAAAGGAACTCCTGTTCATTTTGAATAGATCACATGGATTGGTAAAGGGTTAAAGAACATGGACAGAAAAGTTTTCCTAGATGTCTAATATCTGAATCCACTTCTATGGGTCTAAATCATACATAAATGATTTCACATATGTTTGCCGCTATAATTGTATCTAGATACACTTACTTTGTTTTAATTTTAGACACTTGACAAAGAAAACCAAAAATTTGGATTTCAGAGAATCAAAAAACCTGGGCAGACCTTTGACACTGTGTATACTAAAATAAAATACCTCGTCACAGGGAAACCAACGGTATCAGCTTGTCCTAAGGTATTTCACACAGATTATATATATATATATATATATATATATATATATATATATATATCTATATATATATATATATATATATATATATAGATATCACAGACTGTAGATAAAATCACAAAAAAAGCGGGAGGGTGTTGAGCAGGATTGTTGCATTTTTGAAATCTACTTATATCTTATTTGTTATGAGTTTGTGTAGTTGTGGAGCAGCAGGTGGACAGTTTTGAATTTCTCTTGTATGTATATTGCTATATTCTGTGTAGAGAATTATGGATTGTTGGGATGGGACCTGATTAAGTCTATGCTGCATGAAATATGTTGTCCAGTTTTCCTTAATTATTTTTATAGATAGATAGATATGAGAGATAGATAGATAGATATGAGATAGATAGATATTAGATAGATAGATATGAGATAGATAGATAGATAGATATGAGATAGATAGATAGATAGATATGAGAGATAGATAGATAGATAGATAGATAGATAGATAGATAGATATGAGATAGATAGATATGAGATAGATACCGTATATACTCGAGTATAAGCCGAGTTTTTCAGCACAAAAATTGTGCTGAAAAATCTCCCCTCGGCTTATACTCGAGTCACTGTCGGCGCTCAGGCGCTGCGATGGCCCGAGCACCGACAGGACGCTTCAGCTATATGTGGCTCCTAAGGGAGCGCATATAACTGAATCCCAAGTCAGCTGACAGCGTTCGAGTGCTGCGGTGGCCCGAGCGCATAGAGGGGAAGATACCATTGCGGAGCAGAGAGCGAGCGCTCCCTGCTCCGCAGTGGACTCCGGCCGGCCGCAAACTCGCGGCCGTCCGGGGTTTCCGGCACAGGCAGCGTGTGTCATCACGCTGCGTGTGCGGCCTGATGACGTCACCCGCCTGTGCCGAGAAGACCCAAGGAGCGCGCTCGGGAGACGGAGCAGCGGGGATCGAGGTAAGTGGTTGTTTTTTGTTTTAAAACGATGCCTACACCTGCCTAGTACTGCCTATACCTGCCTAGTACTGCCTATACCTGCCTAGTACTATCTATACCTGCCTAGTACTGCCTATACCTGCCCTATACCTGCCTAGTACTATCTATACCTGCCTAGTACTGCCTATACCTGCCTAGTACTGCCTATACCTGCCCTATACCTGCCTAGTACTATCTATACCTGCCTAGTACTGCCTATACCTGCCCTATACCTGCCTAGTACTATCTATACCTGCCTAGTACTGCATATACCTGCCTAGTACTGCCTATACCTGCCCTATATCTGCCTAGTACTATCAATACCTGCTTAGTACTGCCTATACCTGCCCTATACCTGCCTAGTACTATCTAAAACCTTCCTAGTACTGCCTATACCTGCCCTATACCTGCCTAGTACTATCTATACCTGCCTACACCTGCCTAGTACTGCCTATACCTGCCTAGTACTGCCTATACCTGCCTAGTACTATCTATACCTGCCTAGTACTGCCTATACCTGCCCTATACCTGCCTAGTACTATCTATACCTGCCTAGTACTGCCTATACCTTCCTAGTACTGCCTATACCTGCCCTATATCTGCCTAGTACTATCTATACCTGCTTAGTACTGCCTATACCTGCCCTATACCTGGCTAGTACTATCTATACCTGCCTAGTACTGCATATACCTGCCTAGTACTGCCTATACCTGCCCTATATCTGCCTAGTACTATCAATACCTGCTTAGTACTGCCTATACCTGCCCTATACCTGCCTAGTACTATCTATACCTTCCTAGTACTGCCTATACCTGCCCTATACCTGCCTAGTACTATCTATACCTGCCTACACCTGCCTAGTACTGCCTATACCTGCCTAGTACTGCCTATACCCTGCCTAGTACTATCTATACCTGCCTAGTACTGCCTACACCTGCCCTATACCTGCCTAGTACTATCTATACCTGCCTAGTACTGCCTATACCTGCCCTATACCTGCCTAGTACTATCTATACCTGCCTAGTACTGCCTATACCTGCCTAGTACTGCCTATACCTGCCCTATACCTGCCTAGTACTATCTTTATCTGCCTAGTACTGCCTATACCTGCCTAGTACTGCCTATACCTGCCCTATATCTGCCTAGTACTATCTATACCTGCTTAGTACTGCCTATACCTGCCCTATACCTGCCTAGTACTGCCTATACCTGCCTAGTACTATCTATACCTTCCTAGTACTGCCTATACCTGTCCTATACCTGCCTAGTACTATCTATACCTGCCTATACCCTGCCTAGTACTGCCTATACCTGCCTAGTACTGCCTATACCCTGCCTAGTACTATCTATACCTGCCTAGTACTGCCTACACCTGCCATATACCTGCCTAGTACTATCTATACCTGCCTAGTACTGCCTATACCTGCCCTATACCTGCCTAGTACTATCTATACCTGCCTAGTACTGCCTATACCTGCCTAGTACTGCCTATACCTGCCCTATATCTGCCTAGTACTATATATACCTGCCTAGTACTGCCTATACCTGCCCTATACCTGCCTAGTACTATCTATACCTGCCTAGTACTGCCTATACCTGCCCTATACCTGCCTAGTACTATCTATACCTGCCTAGTACTGCCTATACCTGCCTAGTACTGCCTATACCTGCCCTATATCTGCCTAGTACTATATATACCTGCATAGTAACGCCTATACCTGCCCTATACCTGCCTAGTACTATCTATACCTGCCTATTACTGCCTATACCTGCCTAGTACTATCTATACCTTCCTAGTACTGCCTATACCTGCCCTATACCTGCCTAGCACTATCTATACCTGCCTATACCCTGCCTAGTACTGCCTATACCTGCCTAGTACTGCCTATACCCTGCCTAGTACTGCCTATACCTGCCCCATACCTGCCTAGTACTATCTATACCTGCCTAGTACTGCCTATACCTGCCCTATACCTGCCTAGTACTATCTATACCTGCCTATACCCTGCCTTTACCTGCCTAGTACTATCTATACCCTGCCTATACCTGCCTAGTACTGCCTATACCTGCCTAGTACTGCCTATAGCCTGCCTATACCTGCCTAGTTCTGCCTATACCTGCCTAGTACTGCAAATACCTGCTTAGGGAATATATAGCTGCCTATTTCCTGTCTAGGGGGACCTATGCCAGCCTATACCCTGCATATACCTGCCTATAGCCTGTCTAGGTGACCTATATCTGCCTATAGCCTGTCTAGGGGGACCTATGCCTGCCTATACCTGCCTATAGCCTGCCTAGGCAACCTATACCTGCCTATAGCCTGCCTAGGGGGACCTATACCTGCCTATACCAGCCTATAACGACCTATACCTGCCTATACCCTGCCTATGACCTATACCTGCCTATACCCTGCCTATGAGGACCTATACCTGCCTATGGGGGCAATTGCCTGCCTATAGCCTGCCTAGAGGGACATATAGCTGCCTATACCAGCCTATGGGATACATTAAACTGCCTATACATGCCTATAACCTGGTTATGGGGGACATTAAACTGCCTATACCTGCCTATATCTGCCTATGGGGGACATTAAACTGCCTATGGGGGACATTAAACTGCCTATACCTGCCTATATCTTCCTATGTGGGACATGAAACTGCCTATACCAGCCTATATCTGCCTATGGGGGACATTAAACTGCCTATGGGGGACATTAAACTGCCTATACCTGCCTATATCTGCCTATGGGGGACATGAAACTGCCTATACCAGCCTATATCTGCCTATGGGGGACATTCAACTGCCTATACCTGCCTATGGGGGACATTAAACTTTCTATACCTGCCTATGGGGGACATTAAACTGTCTATGTAATTTTATTGGTATTTTTATTTTTGACATTTACCAGTAGCCGCTTCATTTTCCACCCTAGACTTATACTCGAGTCAATAAGCTTTCCCGGTTTTTGTGGCAAAAGTAGGTACCTCGGCTTATACTCGGGTCAGCTTATACTCGAGTATATATGGTAGATAGATAGATAGATAGATAGATAGATAGATAGATAGATAGATAGATAGATAGATAGATAGATAGAGACACACAAATACAATTTCGTTTTCTTTAATACGATGACTATAGAATCTAGAGTTCACAATCATGTAAATAAATTCCAGTAAATGTTCCTTCATAATTTTTGGGGGCTTTTCATTAATTCTCCCATTTTACATTTTGTAGACGGTGAAGTTCCAGACAGATCCTTATCACTACACAGAGATCGAGCTGCAGGAAAAACAACTTGATGTTTATCTGTATCTCTCTAGAGAAAGCACTGGAGATCCGGTCTGGAGTGCTCACCTGACACAAAGTACTGCTGACCTTTCACCTTACTCTGATTAGGAAGTTATCTGCTTCTTTATTTACATATTTATATACTTTTTTTATTTTCCAGTTGATGTCACCAACATAACACAATTACTGTCACAGCTTACAATCCAGGAAGGTGGGTAGATCTATGAATAATTTTACCCTTGACAAACCAGCCTAGGTCATCAACGTTTTGCCAAGCTGGAGTCATTGGAAGACCATGTTTTCTCTTTTATTTCTCAGTTGTCTGTTGTTGTAGATTAATCAAAATAGTTATTTTGCCGTGTTTTGTTCAACAATATTTTGTCTATTTATTTCAATAGTAGTGATATATGATCCAAATCCCAATATACCAATGTTGGTGGAATAATTTCTCCAACCACAATAATGTACCAACAGAAAAGAAGAAATAGGTCATAAAATATAACTTTAATTCATCAATACGATAAAAAATATACCAAAGATACCAAAAGATACCAAAGTAGTAAAAACTGCATGAAAAAACACACAAAATGCACAAGATGTGTGTAAATGCCAGCGGTGCAGGACCAAAGACAAAGACCCTATTAAGCCCTACACCAAAGGCTGACATACACTAACCTAACCAAAAAATACAGGATGGTTACCCCGATGAGTGTGTCCCTGTCGCTGGAACCTTGCACTTACATACATTTTTTAGTGCGGTATTTACTATCTTGGTATCTTTTCAATGGTACTTTTTATCGTATTGATGATTAAAAGTTATATTTTATGACCTATTTCTTCTTTTTTGTTGGTACAATAGGCAATGCATTAGGGTGTACAGAGATGGCGGTTTCCCCACTTCCTGTCTGCGGACGGAAGTGGGGCACCCCGGCCAGGGTAAGTGACGGGAGCCTTCACAGGGCTCCCCACCACTATGCGCGGCACCGATCGGCGTTAATTCAGCCATCTTTGCCGTGGCTCCTGATGGGTAAAACAGCGCCACCCGCCGGCGCTGTTACTGCCGGGTGTTAGCGGCGATTTGCCGCTAACACCCGGCGGCGGTGCGGGGGGGGTCGCGGAGCGCTCCCCCAGCCAAGCCCCCTAGCGGCCCTGGGACATACTGATACGCCCAAGGTCGTTAAGGGGTTAAAAACTAATATGTCACAAATAGAACAAATTTAAGGCTAAAAACAATTAAAAGTAATGCCCATATCAAACAAGGCATACAAATCACACCATTCCTGAATATAGAAAGTCATCTAAGGTGTATAACCTATAATATTTAACATTAGTATTAAAGTGTCTTATATTAGAGATCAAGTGATTAAATAGTATATAGACACATTAAGATGGGCATACAATAATGCCACACCTCTCACACACAATACATTACCAAGTGTATACAGGAATGGAGGAGATGCACTGCCAAGAAAATAGGATAGCCTCGACGCGCGTTTCGCTAAGTTTCTCAAGAGGCTTCTTGTTTGATATGGGCATTATTTTTAATTGTTTTTAGCCTTAAATTTGTACTAATTGTGACATATTAGTTTTTAATATTTATTATGGAATTAATAAAGATTGTCAATATATATTTTCCTATGACTTTTTTGTCATTTTATTCTTTTTGGTTAACATAACTTATCGTGTCTCTTACCACTAAGCTTTGACGGGTGATTGCAGGTAAAGCGGTATACGCTGTATGTAGGAGAGCCTTAAGACTCCATGCGGCTACCAAACTAGATTCCAGTTTGATGTTAGAAAATATCGTAGACTCTTTGATACAGTCAGCGCTATGACATAATAGTGCTGCTAGACTATACACCCTGATATTTGGTAAATGTAATCCCCCCATTTCTTTCGGCAGCATTAGTTTTTTTATGGCTATTCTAGGGCGTTTGCCCTTCCAAATAAATTTGGTAAAGGCCGACGTGAGTTTATTTATACACGTATGTTTCAGGAGGAGGAGGGGTACCGTCTGCAGCAAATAAAGAATCCTCGGGAAACTGATCATCTTTATAAGATGGCAGCATGCTAACACTGGTATCGGTAGGTGTTCCCACCTGGATAGCTCGGTACAAGTTTTCTGTATCACTGGAGGGAAATTGAGGTCGTATATCGATTCGGGTGTTGTGCCAATATTAATGCCCAAATATTTTATGGATTTAGTAGCTATCGTTACTGGCAGGTTAGCAAGGGTGTTAATTCCCATGGCCTTTTTAGGGGACAGGTCCAGAATCTCTGACTTTGCAGGGTTAACTTTAAAACCTGAGTAACTACCAAAGTCTTTAAACACTTTAAAAATTAGATCCACGTCGTTAGATGGCCTTGAGCAAAAAAAATATAAGATCGTCTGCAAAAAGGGCTATTTTTAGGGTACAAGTCCCCACCTTATTCCCTTCCAGCTCCGTTAGTTGAGTTATTAACCTAGCCAGGGGCTCAATTGCTATATTAAAGAGCAGGGGTGACAAAGGGCACCCCTGTCTCGTTCCCTTCCACAGTGAAAATGGCTCTAATAAAAAACCAGCAATAGCTATCCTGGCTGAGGGGTTGGCGTAAAGCCCTCTGATATATTGCTCAAAGGTTCCCCCCAGTCCCATCTTGCCCATCAACCTCCCCATCCAATCCCAACTCACATTATCGAAAGCCTTTTCGGCGTCTATCGACAACAGAGCCGAGGATAGATGTTTATGAGGGTGAATCTTGACATCATCTAATACCGCTAGTACTTTACGGATATTAGTCACTACTGACCTTGCCTTGATAAAACCCACCTGTTGATCAGAAATGAGTTTGGGTAAAACAAGCGCCAAACGGTCTGCCATAATTTTTTACACTATCTTGACGTCAACATTTATGAGCGAGATGGGACGGTATGAAGCTGGTTCTGTGGGATCTCTACCCGATTTAGGGAGAACCCGTATAAAGGCCTCATTCATTTACTTTGGAATACTAGCACCTTACAGAAACGAGTTATAAAGTTTTGTTAGCGTAGGAACTATCTCAGGACTGAGCATTTTGAAGAATTCTGCAGCGTACCCGTCGGGGCCTGGGGCTTTTTGATTACCTAAGTGGCGAATCGTTTGGATAACTGTTTCTTCTGTTATTGGCGCTCCCAATATATCTCTATCTTCTTGCGAGAGGGATGGAAGATCTACTTGTGATAACCACTTGTCGGCAGCCCCTGCATCTGTGTCTGAGGGACCGTAGAGTGAGGCATAAAATTTCTTAAATATAGCTACAATCTCCCTTCCTGTGTGCAAGAGGTTACCCGAATCATCTTTGAGAGAACAAATGGTATTTTGAGACCTCTGGCCCCTGGCTAGGTTTGCTAGGAATCTGCCTGTCTTATTCCCAAATTTGAATAGTGAGCCTCCTGAAAAGACTTTTAGCTCTTTCTCGTTGTTCCATCCAATATTCAAATTCCCTCTTACTGTTTACCCTGATATCCCTGGTTTTGGACGACGGGCGAGCCCTGAACTGCGTGTATGCTGACCTCAGCTTATCTGTCAGCTATTTTACTTTGGTATAGATTTTCTTTTTGTTGGCAGCAACATGCGATATGATCAGACCCCTTAACACCTCCTTGGCTGTTTCGCAATATAAGTGGGGATTGTCTTCGTGTAATGCATTAGTAGTTTTATAGTCTATCCACCAATTTCGGATACAATCTTCAAAATCTTCATATTTGTAAAGATACGAAGGGAAGTGCCAAATGTGTTCCTCTCCCCGCGGTGTAATGTCCCTCACTTTCATTCCTATTGGGGCCTGGTCCGCTATTACAAGGTCCCCTATGTTAGCTGTTATTACCCTTGCCGTCATCTGAGGGGAGGCCAAGAAATAATCAATGCGCGACCAGGATGCATGAGGGGGGAGAAGAATGTATACTCCCTGCCCTCTGGATGGTTAGCCGTCCATATGTCGATGAGACTAGTACTTGTTAAAAACTGGGCAAGGACTCTGTCTCTGCCACCCCCCGCCACTGACATATCTTCCAAAGAGTTATGCACCGTGTTCAGTTCCCCGCCCACAATCTTCATTTGTTATTTTTTTAGTAATTATTATTATTAATAACAACAACAACAACCAATGAGTGCTTATGTCTGTTCGGGCATGCTGAGAGTTCTGCAATAATTTGAGATTCACAGGTTTGAAAACCCTGGTTAAGAACAATATTTCTCGTTATAGGAGTCGGTGGACCTTCTCAAGATCCCAGTGATCACTTTTTGGATCTTCATCGTGTAGAGATGATCAGCATGATTAATATGGTGAGCCCAGTGCTAGATGATCTTCTCTCTCAGGAGCTATTAACTCGTGAACAATACAAGACAGCTCGCAGCAAATTCACCTCCCAGGAGCAGATGAGGGAGCTCTATGACTTCTTTACTTGCTGGGGAAGGGCTGATAAGGATAAAGTTCTCACATCTCTCAAAAGACATAACCCAAAATTAATTATCTGGAAATAAGAAACTCTGCAGACTCCAGAGAACTTTAATCAATGACATTTTACTGTAATATCCTCTGATCTAAGACACAGTGTCGGACTGTGGTACATGGTGCCCACCTGTGGTGTTGATTCTTGGCGCCCAAAAGTGGTGTTGACTCTTGGGGCGACATGTATGAATTTGAATGCGTTTTTTACTTGGCACCGACACTCCAGTTCTAAATAGATATAGAAGAGTGTAGAATACGACAGTATGAAGATTTTTGGCGCATTACATAGAGCTTAAAGCGCCAAACTTTGTATGGGCATAGAGAGTAATGCGCCAAACGTGGCGCACTAAGCTCTATTTAATGCGCCAAAAATCTGTCGTATTCTACACTCTTCTATATCTATTTAGAACTGTAGTGTTGGCACCAAGTAAAAAAAAAAGTACGCATTCGAATTCATACATGTCGCCCTCTTAATGTTTCAATGCTCGGATTATGAGATTCTGAGAGTGTAGAATAAGACAGATTTTTGGCGCATTACATAGAGCTTAGTGCGCCATGTTTGGCGCATTACACTCTGCCCATACAAAGTTTGGCGCATTAAGCTCTATGTAATGCGCCAAAAATCTTCATACTGTCGTATTCTACACTCTTCTATATCTATTTATAACTTGAGTGTCGGCGCCAAGTAAAAAAAAAAGTATGCATTCGAATTCATACATGTCGCCCTTGGAGTCCATCAGTAATGTTGATTCTTGGAGTTTACCAGTGGAAATAAATCATGGGCCCACAAGTGGAGGTCATTCTTGAGACCCACCCTATAGCTACTATACATGACGGCACACACTGTACACACCTCTTGAACCCTGCTTCTCTTTCTCTGCCTCTGTCTCTCAAAAGCAGCCCAGGTTCAACCATGCCCAGCTGCCCACCAAGGGTTTCAACTACTCGCCTATGGGCCAGTCTGAGCCTGCGAAAGGAAGAAGTTTTAATGTTTCATTACTAATGTGCAATGCCATTTATTTCACACACTGTACTTCTCTATGGATCTGTAGACCAATAATTGTGATGATCAGGTTTTCCATTACCATTTGCTCATCTTTTGACACATTTAAATTATTATTAAGTGCAAAATCAGAAAACTTAGGAACTCTGTAAGCTAGAGAGAACAGAAGAAGAAAGACTGAACTGAATCATTGACCTAGTATCAATGTAACCTTCAGGGACATGAAACAAACATTTGTCAATAATAAAGTAACACATTTTTTTCACCAACTTCTTCATGAAACCATATCACCTGCTTTAAAAATTTAAATTAAAAATTCTGTTTATAATCCAATTTGCCAGTTTCAAAGTATAGGCATTTAAGAACACTGTTGATTTGCTGTCTTTGGAGTACAGTTCTTCAATAAGAGACTGTGAACAAATCTTGACCTTTTTAATATTTATATTTTTGAACATGGAGCGAACTTGAGGTGGTAACACAAGCAAGGAGGGGCGCAGGACGTGGTGCTAGATGTACCAGACAAGGAGCTCTTTCCAGTGCATTGGACAACACACAAGCGAGCACATCGTCAGTTGCAGGACCGTCAGTCCTGTCATCGCTTGGTCAGCTCCCTGTGCATCTCAGTACAGAAGAGCGTCGCCCATCTGTTCTTCAGTGTTTAACACAACCTGTATCGAGTGGTTTTGCCTCCTTGTCCTCTCAGTCACGGCCACAAATGTCGTCATCATCATTGTCATCATCAGTCCAACCTGAAGCAAACACAGCCCAAATGTCACCCAATGTACAGACCACTGTGGATAATCCATATTCTGCAACCTCTTTGATGACACAATGCATTTGGAGTCAGAAGGTATTTCAAAAGATCAAGAGGCCAAAGAGGATGATTTTTTCTGCTATGACGCCCAATCGCTGATGCCCTCAGAGAAGGAGAAGGAAGCCGGTCCGTCGGCGGAAATATCGAGCGGTCAGCGGTGCCTCGCAGTGCCTAGGGCTTCTAGCCTGCTGCTTGAGGATGTAGACTGACAGGAAGAGAAGTCACCTGTGATGATGAGGACATTACAGATCCAACGTGGTCTTTTTAGCAGCATTTGCTTTCGAGCACATCATCAGTGGAGGAGGATAATGGGGTAGTGTCAGTGCAGGTCCGGCCTCAGAAAGGGAGAAGGTGGTCACACAAGTCCGCTGACATTAATCCACCAGCCATGGTCAGTGGTGGCAGCGGGAACATCACTACTAGGTTTTCACTGTCTAAGAGGTCCAGGACCTGTGAAGCCTTTTACGATCAAGTCTCAGATTCGCCGACCGACGTCATATGCCAGATTTGCTGTCAACTCATCAGGAAAGAATCTAAAGAATGTAACCACCACCAGCATGAACAGGCACATGCATGTAAATCATGAATTGCTTTGGAAGAGTCACCTGGAGAAAAAAGGCCACAGAGGCCATGGGGTTCCAACCATTGTGACCTCTTATGCCTCCTCCTCCTCCTCGCCCACCACGTCTGTGAGGAAAATTCACTCAAAAAAGACAAATCCTTCTCCTCCCTGCAACTTCATATCTAGTCAGATCTCACAAATGGCCCCCAGGAAAGCTCAATTTACACGTTAATCAGCCCAGCTCAGACCCATTGTAAATGCCCTTCCATAGGAAGCCACCATAGCAGGAGGGCAAGCCATGAAAGGATCCTCATGCAACTTAATTAGCTCAATCCTCCAGCTTCAAAGACATGAACAAAAGGCCACAGCGGCCTCAATATTTCATAAAGAGTTATTAGAGAATCGTGTATCCGAGGAATACCCCAATTTCATATCTTAAAATATGGAACTCCCAGTACACATAGCCACCACTCCCACATTCGCACAATGCAGGGGGACTGAGAAATCGAGAACTGGACTTAGGGAGCACATAGGATAGGGGTGTTTGGTATCAGGGTGTAGTATAGGCCCAGCCGGTTCTGATGCTGCCACTGGTTCTGATGCTGCCACTGGTTCCGTTCTGTGGCAATGCCCAGCCGAGGTATGGCCCAGAGCTGGAGGAGTTTGTAGACCGTCCCAGGGGTGTGGGGGCGTGTAGGGGGCTGCCACGTGGGCTGTCCCATTACAGATATAAGCAGGAGCCCTCAGGTGTGCCATTTGCTATTGAGGGGGCGGTACAAGAGCATTTCCAGGAGATCCACACAGAGTCTGGCCACGTAAGCTCCCCCATTTGGGCCCAGAACCAAGCCAACCACAAGTAACTGGACACATTTCACTGCCACATTTCATTGTAACCATACTTATATTTGCACCTCTGACTCTTATCTGTATAATATTATCATTCTGTACATATTATCTGTCTAGTGTGCCCTCCAAGGTGAATTAAATCTATAAACTTTAATCTGAGTTAATCTGTCTTGATCATCGGCCTCACACGCCTATTACTCGGTCTATAATATATAGCTACCCCAAGGCAGGTTCCTGGCCTTGTTATAAGTTGGTAATGGACCGGTCTTATAACCAAACTAGAAACTAGTGGCAGCCTATCGGCCTGGCAGGGCTCTGTTTGAACCAGCGTGGGTAAATCTCTCCTAGCCATTCAGGGTCGTGGCGAGGAGTGTGTTCTCTCGTCCTCCCCAGGTCTCCCGGTGCCCGTGTGGACAGGGGTTAACAGTGAAACGGTATCTGGCTGACCTTGTGTACCCCTAGAGGGCAGCGCAACATCACGATACACCCCAAGTCAGGCCATTGACTCTCGAGTGGGCCGGCGGGGCGGGCTTCTTCCTGACAGATTAGTGGCAGAGCGGTGGGATCAAGACAACAGTGTGTGTGAGTGCGGGTCCTGTACTCCCAATACACATAACAATAACAGCAGCACACAAAATAGATACGTTGAAAAAAACTTTCTACTTTAAAAAAAAAACGAAAGTTTTTGAGGTTTTTGTTACACTTTTGCGCAAAATTGTAAGCCCCTTCGACTTCAACGAGACCTCATGCAGTGGGTCCTACACTACGTTTACACTAAGCTATATTTCTCTGAGGTCCATCCAGCTACCTTTCAGATGTGAAGGCACCAGCATAAATACACTGCACTGATAAAAGTGTGTTGTGGTGGTGCTAAAACCAGATGAGCAGCATCCCCTATTTGTTGTACTCACAGACACTAGGACAACCGCATGGGGTTTTGTTGTGGGGTCAAGATTAGCTCACAAGACAAGGCGGTGTGCAAAATCAAGTTTGGGTGCATTCAGGTTACAGTTTTTGTGTCAGTACAAGGTTGCAATGATGGTGGCGTGTCAGGGCAAAGATGTAGGCCTGAGGAAAGTTGGCGAAGTTAGCCAGGAGGAGCTCGGCCCAGACCAGGTTGTAGACTATGAAGGTGAGGAGGAGTCCAGCTCGGGCTCCTCAAGGAGTCAGTCACATGTGGTCAATTGCACAGTGGGCAGCTCACCCTCAGCTATTCTCATGCAAGCTGCCCTGGCTAAGCTTGAGACTGGAGACTAACATCTACAAGGCCCTCCTAGCAGCTGCAGAACGTAGCGAGCGGATAGAAGCGGCAGCTGCCGAACATCGGGAGTGGGCCGAGGAACGTCAGCGTGACCACCAATTACAGGTGCTCCAGCTACAAAAGGCCCAGTACACCTCGGCCAGTCAAGAGTCTCCTGAGACCCAGGTCCCAAAATTAAGGGCAGAGGACTTTCCCATGCTGGATAAAGGCGGAGACCTGGACACCTTCTTGCTGGCATATAAAAAAAAATTGACGCCAGCACCATGTGCCTGAGGACCAGTGGGCCTGGTTCCTAACTCCTCGTCTCAGTGGTAAAGCCCTGGAGATCTTCGGTGGGCCTGACCCAGCGATGCCAACCCTGACCTACAAGTCAAGATGGCGTTGATCCGGCTGTAAACCTCACTCCTGAGATGTACAGGAAAATGCTCTGGAGTTTGCAGCGGGGTCCTACAGAAGTGGGCGAACACATGAGGGCCCTCCAGAGAGCAGTCGACAGTGGACCTCGGGGTTAAACGATCACCAAGTCCGCAGGTGATAGGAGCTCATCGACTCGGGAGCAGTTTTTGTGATATGCCAGAGGACCTCCAAGCAGCACCTTCGTGACCGGAAAACAGAGAGGGGGCAAACAGGCCGCAGCTAAACCTTTGCAGATGTATATGTCAACCATTTGGGAAACCAGAGGACAGGATAGCAACGGCAGCTGGAGAGGGGGTAATGACGCCACTGGGGGACAAGTTGTCCCTACCCCGTAAGCCAGGGGGCCCCCCTAGCACATGCTTCAAATCTGTGGGGAAATACAAAGACTATGTAACCTTTGCAAACAGCCGGGGACATTTCTCAAGCCGCATGTCCCCAGCGCCATGAAGGCCCCGTCACAGTCCTCTTTTCCAAGGCTCTCCCAAGTTGTGTGTTGTGGGTGGGGGTGGGGGGATGGATCCCTTGATAACTTCCAGTCAGTCACCGTAGGCGGTCTGTGGCATATGGGCACTCTTGCGACACCGGCGCGGAGATGACTGTGGTGCGGCTGAGGTGGTGTCCATCAAAGGTACCCGGAAAGACCCGCGCTGTCTCTGAATTGGAGGATTGTGCCGGCGCTGCCAGTAGCTATGGTGTATTTGGAATGCTGGTGCGGGCAGGGATTGTGGGAGGTGGGGTATCCTACTCCGAACATTCCAGCCAGTATTTTGTTAGTGACAGACTTGGAGGCTGGTAGCCCGTTTTGAGGCCCCTGAAGCCCCGCAAGCCGTCTGCTCCCCCCAAATGTAATGTGTCATACCACCCCAGCTCATAATGTGGACAATGCTTGTTAATAATGCTTTACTGTGGGGAGTATGGGTCTTGGTGGTATGTGTGTTCTCTCCATCTTGTGAAGAGGAGATACTCGGTCTGAGGTATGCACCAAGGGCAAAGCAGGTTGTGCTCAGCAAGCTTGCTGGGATTTGTTGTCTCTGGTGGGGATCAGAGGGAGCACAAACATGGGGTAGACATATGCAGTAGGGGAGCATGCAGGTGAGGGCAGGGCCTCCAGGTCGGCCACAGGCAGGTTCTCCCCAAAAAATGGATCGTCGGAGGGCCTGGTTAGGCCAAGAGGTCTTGGACTTATATAGACGCGAGGAGAGGGAGCACCCACCACCAGCGGTTGTCAGCGGTCGTGGCCGCTGTTAACGCGCTGTGGGAGGGCCAGGAGCCAGGAGGCCCTTCTGGGGCCCGACGGTATCCTTCCATTGGACCAGGTAAGTGCCAAGGTAGGCAAGGGCCAAGAGATAGGTCACATGGAACCGACAGATGACGTAGGCAGTCTAATTATTCTGGCCACGTTAGTCGAGTGTTTACAGGCAGCGTTAGCGGCTGACGAAAGCTTGAAAGCTCTCAAGTAGCAGGCGGCACAGCCACCCTTGAACTCAGACACCGCGTGGGTGGTCCAGGACCACGGATGCTGTACACGTGAAGTTCCGACCGGGTTCACCTAGAGGGCGTGGCCACAGGAACGACGGTTGGTGGTATCCCTATCCGTTCAAGGCGGAGTTGTTGCGGGGTCTGCGCACGAGATTACGATGGCCATAACACCTAGGGATCCCAAGACAAAAGGAAAATGCTGCCCAGCATTTCTAACTGCCAAAGATGGGGACTGACTGTGGAGCCTTCTGCCGTTGGTGCGGACCACCTGTAAGTGGGTGGGGAAGAAGGGGCAGAGGCCAAAGCCCACTGGTACCTCCTGCCCTACTCATAGCATGGAGGTTTCAAAGAGGGTGGCTGGGGATTTGATTGGACCTCTGTACATTCCAAACAGCTACGGGAAACGTTTTGTACTGACGGTAGTAGGACTATGCACTCGGTACACATGAAGCGGTAGCCTTGTGTCAATTGCGGGCCAACAAGTTGGCCTGACTTAAATGGAGATTTTCTCTCGAGTGGATTTCCCCAGAATTGCTCATGAAGGGGGACTCAGTTCACGTCAAGTTAATGGAGTTCCTTTGTGTAAGCTGATATGTGCACATCTGGTGGCACCCGTACCACCCACATACTAATGGCCTGAAGACAGATGCTTAAGATTTGTTGGTCGACACCCACCGGGGCGCGACTGGGAGTAGTACCTACTCACCTACTATTCGCTTAGTTGGAAGTTCCACAGGCCTCAACGGGGTCCTCCCCCTTTGAGCTCTTGTATGGGTGACATGTAAGGGGTCCCCTGGCCTAGTGAAGGAGGCCTGGGGAAGCGTGACTTAACAACCACGGAGGTGTCGAATATTGAGTATGTCGTATGCGCTTCCCATGACAAAATGAGGCCTTGACGCAGCTAGTGCACGAAAAATATGCAACGGGCCATGCGACATCCAGATAGCAAGTGGTATGGAACAGAACGCTCATTGTGAGAGGACTACCAGGTGGTACAGAAAGTGTGGGTACTGGTCCCACGTGCCAAGGACAAGTTCAGGAGAGCTCTGGCGAAGGCCATATGTCGTGCACCTGCAACTCAACGCAGTCATAGTACCTGGTAACCCTAGGACCTACGACAAAGGATGAAGGAAGGCCTTCCACGTGATCATGATAAAGGCGCATACAATGAGGGGAGGCATGTGCCTTTCCTGTGTGCAAAACCTGCCAGGGAAGGTGAGAAGAGACGCACTCTTGGATATGCTATCCCCGGTAAGGCAAAGTTGGATCAATAGAGGTGTGGGAGATTTGTGGAAGCTCCTGGAGGACAAACCAGTACCAGTGTGCAAACTTTTACTCCTTTCCGGGCATTGTTCACTAAACGTGACTCGGATGGACGGACGTCAGCCTCCATCACGTGGTCACGGGGAATCACCCACCCAATACGGCGTTCGGCATATCGGATCTCCACGAAGTGCAGCAGAACATGCGTGAGGAGATTGATGAGATGCGGATGGAAGCTGGGGGTCTTCCTCCCGTAAGTCCTCGTCCCCAAGAGGATCGGACCACCCGGTTCTGCATGGACTAAGGAGGCTCAAATGCTGTCACGGTCCACCGATGCCGTACCCAATGGCACGCAAATCGCATGACCTGCTCGATCAGCCTTGGCCGGGCCTAATACCTGACCATCATGGATCTAGATGGGGATATTGGCAGATTCCCCCATCGAACCGTGAGGCAAGGGAACTGTTCTGCTTTATCACCCCATTCGGTCGTACCAGTCCACCGTCATGCCATTTGGCATGAAGAATGCCCCTGCCACTTTTCAGTGGATGGTCAACACGCTGCTCAAGGGACTTGAAGGGTACACTGAAAATGGCTATGTCATCCAGGTACTCAGGAACCTGGATGACATAGCCATTTTCAGTCCCACCTGGGAGGATCACTTCCAGAACCTGACGCAGGTGCTCAGGCAAGTCCGCCAAGCAGGCTTGACCATCAAGCCGAAAAAGTGCCAGCTTGGTATGAGTGAGGTCCACTAATGGGGGCACGGGTAGGTGGGGGACCTTGAAGCCAGAGCCGGAAAAGTGGATGCCACGAATCCTGGCCCCATCCCAGGAACAAAATGCAGGTGCATCGTCCTTCTTGGGCAACCGCTGGGTACTTTAGGAGGTTTGTTCCACACTATATTAGCCTGGCAACGCCCCTGACGGACCTCACCCGGAAGAGGTTGCCCACATCAGGCGATTGGAAAAAACGACTGCGAGACGGCCCTTCAAGTCCTGAAGGCCGCCCTGTGCAGATCCCTCAGTACTACAGCAGCCGGACTTCTCCCGGCAGTTTATAGTTCAATCCGAGGCTGTGACTTTGGTCTCCGGTTGCAGTGCTCAGCCAGGTGGACACAACGTAACTTTGTACTGACACCAGCAAGTGGAAGAAAAAAAAAAAAAAAAAACACTTCTGCCAAGGGGAAGTGCGCCTCATTTCCACCACCTGGAGGTGAATACCTGACGATGTGTGGGACATGGCAGCGGCTGAAGCCCTACTTTACTGGCGTCATTTCAACATGGAGACGGACCACAACCTTCTGAGCTGGTTACCCACGGTACTCCGGGCCAATGTAGGTTGCTACGTTGGAGCCTAGCAGTCCAACGAGTAGCAACTTCGCCATTCGCCACATAAGGGCCGAGACCAGGGCAACGCCGATGGGTTGTCCGAAAAAAAAACCCAGGGAGGAGGGGCAGCGGGTCGCATCGGAGACACCCACGTGGTGCTGACCCCATAGCGCCATCCAAAGGGGGGAGGTGTGAGATAATTCACTCAAAAAAAATGCAACTCCTTCTCCCCCATCCAACTACGATCTTGTTAGATTCCTCACAAATGGACCCCAAGCCCCAAGGAAAGCCTCAATTTGACACGTTACATCAGCCCAGATCAGACAATTGTAAATGCCCTTCATAGGCTGTCACGTAGCAAGAGGGCAACCCATGAAATGGATCGCATGAAGCTTAATTAGCTCAAACCACCCAGCTTCAAAGACTTGAAGCAAATGGGATCTTTGCCGCAGCGGCTTGAGTATTCTCATTAAAAAATTATGAGAGAATCGTGTATCCGAAGGTTATACCCCAATTTCATATCTTAATAATATTGAAATCCCGTACAACATAGCAACCATTCCTGTTCGCAACGATGAGAGGGGGACTGAGAAATCGAGAACTGGACTTAGGGAGCACATAGGATAGGGGTGTCTAGTATCAGGTCATAGTGTAGGCCCAGCCAATTCTGATGCTGCCACTGGTTCCGTTCTGTGCCATTGCTGGCCGAGGTATGGCCCATTTTGGTTTTTCAGTCAGAAATGGCATGGGAGGAGCATTAATAGACACGTTACCAGTGGAGTGTGGAGCGTGAAGGGGGCTGCCACGTGGGCGGTCCATTAACAGATATAAAGAGGTGCCCCGGGTGTGCCCATTGTTGCATTCAGCGAGGGGGGGTACCTAAGAGCATTTCCAGGAGCATCCACACACAGAAACCAGGCCACATAAGCCCCCCCATGTGGGCCCAGAACCAAGCCAACCACAAGTAACTGGACACATTTCACTGCCACATTTCATTGTAACCATACTTATATTTGCACCTCTGACTCTTATCTGTTTAGAATATTATCATTTCCTGTCAAATAATTATCTGTCTAGTGTGCCTCTTCCACAGGTGAATTTAAATCTATAAACTTTAATCTGAGTTTAAATCTGTCTTGTATCATCGGCCTCACACGCTCTATTACATCGTGTATAATATATAGCTACCCCAAGGCTGGTTCCTGGCCTTTGCCTATAAGTCAGGTAACGGAACCGGTTTCTATAACCAAACTAGAAAATGGTGGACAGCCATATCGGCCTAGCAGAGCTCCGTTTGAACCAAAGTGGGTAAACGGATCTCTCCTAGCCGTCCAAGTTCGTGGACGAGGAGTGTGTTCTCTCGTCCTCCCCGGGTCTTCCTGTGCCCGTGTGGACAGGGGTTAACGGTGAAACAGTATCTGGCTGACCTTAGTGTACCCTAGGAGGACAGCGAAACGTCATGATACACCCCAAGTCAGGCCGTCGACCCTCGAGTGGGCTGGTGGGGCGGGCTATTTCCTGACAACGTCCAAGCCCAAAAGGTCCTCTTCTGCCGATGTGCCAGGGCAGCATCGGCAAGTACCATCCCCAGTCCCAGACACTGTCGGCTGATTCCCATCACCAGCAAGACAGTCTACACCTTCCCCTTCCAACAGTCGGACTCTGAACGCCCGATACAGCAGCCAGTTAACACTGCCAGCATTCTGTGTACCAGGTGTGGGAGCATAACAAACGCTTTCACCCCAACCATCCCAAAGCCAAAAGCATGAATGTCGGCACTGCCAGGCTCTTGGCCTTTTAAAAGTTGCCTTTCCGCCTGATGGACACAGATGGGCTCCGTCACGTCATGGCCCTGGTATGCCCCCAATATCTGATGCTGAGCAGGCATTTATTTGCCAGAAAAGCCATCCCTGCCCTGGCCAGCCACATTACAGAAAAGATCTCCATTGGCTGCATCGTGTCACCAAAGTCAGTCACTACAGAAAAATGGACTAGTAAGCACGGTCAAGGGCATTACATCTCACTGACTGCTCATTTGGTGAGTTTGGTGGATGACAGTGCCTCTGGTGATGGGTTCTCGGTTGACACTCTTCAACACTGCAGGGATGGTGCAGAGTCCTGATCCTCAACCTCCACGGGTAGCATCACGTGCCCAGACCGTTCTGAAATTAATGTGTCTTGGAGACTGTCAACATACAAGGTCAAGAGCTGTGGATGGCTCTACGAACTCAGACTGACCAGTGCAATGTGGTGTGCGACAACGGGAGAAATCTCCTTGCCGCCCTTAAGATCGGTAGACTTGCGCACATACCTTGCCTGGCACAAGTCATGAACCTGGTTGTGCAGAAATTTCTCAAGTGCTACCTAGGTCTTGATTGTCTGCTGAGGAAGGCTTGAGATCTTAGTTCACACTTCTGGTGTTCGCACCCTGCTTCGGCACAACTGGCAGCGTTGCAGCGTCATCTGGGCCTCCCCGCCAACCATGGCAACACGCTGGAATTCCACCTGCCACATGCTCCAGCGATTGTGGCTGCAGCGTAATGCTATTTTGCAGTATGAAGTGTTGCATGGCCTCACTAGCAGTGGTGCAGACCTCGTGGTGTTGAGAGAGTGGAGGCAGGTGAAGAATCTCTGCAACATCCTTGACAGTTTTGAAGACGCAACCAAAATGGTCAGTCAGGACAATGTCATTGTTAGCATGATCATTGTGGTCATATTTTTACTGGAACAAGTGTTAGACTCTCTGCGACGGTAGATCACGGCAGTGATGGAGGAGGATGAGGCGTACACAGAGCCTTAATCGCTAGAGGATGTAGAAGGCCCGACTGTTTCCCAATTGTATCGGTCTTCTTTAGGCGGTGGTTCGAGGTCCAAGGCTGGTGCAGTACGGCAGTTCAGCTTAAAGAGTAGAGGGCATGACGCTAGCCTGACCTCTGGTGATGTACAGGATGAGGAAGTGGAGGATAATGATGAGGCAGGGGTGGACACCACCAGTACCGATTACCCTTTAGTGTTAATTGGTTGGCACAGATTTCAGGAGGAGGAGGAAGAAGAGGAGGAAGATCTGATTAGTGCCCCACGACCCCGAGGCTTGGGAAACCCCGGCAGCATCTCACACGTTAGTGCTTGGATGCTAAATTACCTGCAACTAGTGATGAGCGATTCGGCCAATAATCTAATTCGAATCGATTCCAGATTTTGTGGAATCATCTCCCGATGTTCGATCTACGATTGCGATTAATCGCCGATTCCCATTAAAGTCTATGGGAGAGGAACACCAGGTTCATTTTTAGACCCAAACAGGTGAGGAGAAGATGGAATTAACATCCACAACAGTCAAATGGATACCTGCTACATCTTAGTCAAGACAATTAGGCTATCAGAGTCACAGAAAAAAATTCACAGGCTAAAATAATGCATTCCTTTCAATAGCTAACTGAAAAGATGAGGACGGCGTAGCCACAGCAGGTACAGCGGTAGCAGCTGCTACGGGGCCCTTTTGACACAAAACAAGACATCGGTATTGGAAATGGCACATGGTAACTGGCAGGAGACTCCTATCACTTTTTGTATCAGGGACCAACAACTAGTCATATATGTGGTGGCAGCAAGAACATTCCAACGAGGAACGCGGAGGTTCAGCTGGCAGGGCCCTAGTTATAGTGGGTGCGGTGGGAGCCACCATCAGTCGTCTATTAACCATTTCATGGCCACATGCAGCTAAATCAAAAAGGGCCACCACCCCCTCCTGTGACACTGGTGGCAGGCAACGCAGGAAAAAAAAGGGTGCTATTTCACAGTGGTATGAGAGGAGAAATATGAGTAATATAAATGCAGACGTGCACCCCACAACATAGGGACACCCGGAACCCAGACTCTGGTGGCCGCTAGCAATGCAGAAATATAAATGGGTGCTATTTCACCGTGGATTGAGATAAAAAATATTAGTAATTTAAATGCAGACGTGCACCCCACAAGAAAGGGACACCCTGAACTTAGACTGTGGTGGATGCTGGCAACGCAGAAATAAAATTTGGTGCTCTTTCCCAGTGGCTTAAGAGAAGAAATATGTCTGATGCAGGATCTGTCCGCCTGGACCAGGCGCCACCCCATCCCCCACTCCCGCAGCTGTGCTGTTCAGAGCACTGGAGCTGTTTCCAAATCTCTAACTGCTAAAAACTTAGATTCTGTAATCTTGCTGTATCCTAAGCTAATACTCTATCAAGGATCCTTTTCAGTTGTAAAGATGCTGGCAAACAATCTCTATTAGCTTTTAAAAAAGCTGAGCAGAGGGACAGCTATCCGTTCTGTTGGTTGTATAGAAGCTAATGGCGCCGATCAGGAAGTGTAGTGACATAGATAAAACGAGGTCATGTGATTTCAGCAGCCAATGAGATCCCTACACACCCCACTGGTGACATTCTTCACTCCTCTCTCCCCCCCCCCCCCCGTGCTCTTCGCTGATTGGCTGGCCACCAAAGTTACAGGAAACGCAGAAAATGGCGCGATTTGTATCCGCGATGTCAATTATTGATCAGATTTTAAGAGAAATAATCTCTTCATCGCGGAACCAAATTTTAGTGAAAATCTGCCTGATTTCAACTTTTGTCGATTTTATCGCTCAACACTAGTGTTAATAATGGAGAGGAGTCTGTCAAACACCTCCATTACTAACACTGGAATTAAATCTGAAAAGAAAAACTGACAGACACACAAAAAACACTTTATTTAAATAAACACTTCCCAACACCAAAGCTTGTTGACCAATTATGAAAAAGGGGATTCAATGCTGGGCCGATGTAGTGCAATGAATCTATAGTAGTCCAACAGGAAATCTGTAGAAAATCAGAAATGCTACAAAAGGCATGACAGTACTAAACTCAATTCAATACATCCTTTGAAGGTCATGCCCATGGCTGATCATCTGGATTGCAAGGGACAGAGTGTAGGCCGCAAAATATAGTTTTGAAGGGTACAAGTCATAGCATTAGCACAGTTTCAAGGTGGATGGTCTGCTCACCCATCACTCCTCCAAACAAGATTGTAACTGTAACCTGTACCCTGTAACTGCTCTCCTGCCTCTTTCATCCTACCATTGTGTTATATTGCCTAATACCAACACAAAATAAAACATTCACCTATCACTCCATGGGGAGCTTCTAGGGTGTACTCACAGTTGGGGTGAACAGATAGAGATGTGTTGAAAAAGTGAGAAGTCTAAGAAAGTTGTGTGAAAATTCTAGAAGGAGGAGTCTTGGCTGGGAGAAGTCACTATGGCGATTTGGACCAGATGGAGAAGAAAGTGGAAAGTGAATGATTAATCAGAGAAGACGTCTCCCGTGAGTCCCTGGATGTAATTGCAGGGTAATCACTTATATGTCTGTAGATCCTATGTAGAACCACAATCTACCACTATATGGTCACTGAATGGTGGTAATATTGATCTTTGTATCCTGATTTTGATTTCTTAATTGTATAGCGGTGTTATTCATTCACTGTGGTGGTGATATGTGGTCATGTTCTGGTGATATTATCTGGACCTTATATAGTGGCATCATTGGTAATGTTGGTCTTGGTAGTGAGATCTGATTGGTAGGAGTATCATAAAGATCTGTACAGTATCTCACAAAAGTGAGAACACAGTTTTGTATTAGGTGTGAATGGGAAGCAGGAGTGTTAAATTTGGTGTTATTGCTCTCACACTCAATTCAACATGACTCCTCATGGCAAAGAACTATCTGAGGGTCTGAAAAAAAAGAATTGTAGCTCTACATAAAGATGCACTAGGCTATAAGAAGATGCCAACACCCTGACACTGAGCTGTAGCATAGTGGTCAAAACCATGCAGCCTGTCAGCTTCCAGACCATATACCGCACACAAGATCAAATTGGACTGCATGGTTATTGCCCCAGAAGAAGACCTCTTCTAAAGATGTTGCACAAGAAAGCTGCAAACAGTTTTCTGAAGACAAGGAGACTGAGGATAAGGATTACTGGAACCATGTCCTGTGGTCTTATGAGACCAAGACAAACTGAATTGGTTCAAATGGTGTCAATCGTGTGTGGGCAACCAGGTGAGGAGTACAAAACAAGAATGTCTTGACTACAGTCCAGCATGGTGGTGGGAGTGTCAGGAACTTCAGCCCTGAACCCTATTGAGCATCTGTGCAGCATCCTCAAATGGAAGGTGGAGGACTGCAAGGTCTCTATCATCCACCAGCTCTGTGATGTCGTCATGGAGGAGCAGGAAAGGATTCCAGTGGCTGCAACCTGTGAAGCTCTAGTGACCTCCCTGCCCAAAAGAGTTAAGACAGTGTTGTAAAATAACGATGGTGCACAAAATATTGACACTTTGGGCACAATCTGTTCATTGTCACTTGTGTGTACTCACTTAAGGGGTGTCCTCACTTTTTTGCCAGTGGTGTAGAAAATGATGGCTGTGTGTTGTTATTTGGAAGGCACACAATATTTACACTGTAATACAAGCTGTGCACTGACTACTTTACATTGTATCAAAGTGTCAGATCCTCTGTGTTGTCCCATGAAAAGATAGAATACAATATTAACAAAAATGATAGGGGAGTACTACATTTTGTGAGATACTGAGTGTTGAGGTATTTGTGTTTTGTATTGTTTAGTAATTCTATGACTTTTATTGGGAGGTAATGGTAAATGTTTGTGGTTGGATGGGGAGGTTTGTTCCAAATTTGCTATGGGGCTCAGCCTCCTTTAGTTACCACCCACGATCTGATAGTGCATCAATATTTATTGAAGACTTTGTAAACAGAGCGGAGCAAGTAATTTGTAGCATAGAATTGTTAATGAATGCTTACTGAAGACTTTAAGGGCTGGTTCACACGGCTTATTAAAGGCGCAATTACGGCTTGAGTACGGGGTGGAGCGGGGCGGGGGGGGCGGCTGCTCGCCGGCCCATAAACATGCATTATCCATGGCGCGTATCCTGCCAGGATATTGTGCATGTCACTTTGACCCCGCCCGGCGTATTCGCTGAGCGGGGAGGAGCGACGGAATCCATAGTTTTCTATGAGAACTGTGGATTACCGTAATGGCTGGCACGGATTCCAGCCATAATGCAGCGCAGTACGGCGCGCAATACGGCTGCAATCCGTCCCCGAATTAGGCCGTGTGAACGGCCCTTAAGTCTGAGCTTCATGCAAAGCAAGAAACCCTTTGCAAAAAAAGAAGTACACCTAAAAATTCGGTCCATTGAAGTATGTGGGTATTGGTTAATGCACAGCTCTCTTAGAGGGGTGTCCTATTAAGGCTGTGGGAGGTTCTGCAGGTTCAGGCAACACTTCCTGTTCAGACTGTGAGCAGTTCTACAGCTTCAGGCTCCCACTTCCTGTTCAGACTGTGAGCAGTTCTATAGATTTAGGCTCCCAGTTCCTGTTCAGGCTGTGGGTGGTTCTACAGATTTAGGCTCCCAGTTCCTGTTCAGGCTCTAGGTGTTTCTACAGCTTCAGCTTCACTTCGTTTTCAGGCTGTGGGTGGATCTACAGCAGTAATTAGCATATCATCTCTGCTATTTCTAGCTCATCCTGTTATAGTGACAGGGGCGCAGGAGGTTTGTAAACTGTAGTGCACAAGGCTACAAAGCTCTTAAAGGGTAAAGTTTGTTAGTGACATAGATAAACAATCTCCTGTGGTGCTGATCAGGCAAAGCAGGAAGTGATATCAACATGGTTGGACAAGGCTGTTGGAGCAAGGAGAGAGAGAGAGAGAGAGATGGTTGAAACTTGTATAAACAAGCACACAATAAAATCTCCTTTGTCTCCGAAACAGAGCAAAGTCAGAACAGCAATATATTTGCTAATAGGTTTTGTTTACCTTTGTCTACATTTTGAAAGCTAATCGGTGAGAAGAACCCTTCAAGGCGCTGCCACAACATTTCAGTGACTTACAAAGTAAAATCCATGGCAGAAATCTGAAGGTGTTTTAGATTAAAAAAATAAACTGTGGAAAGAGTAGTTGTGTTTGGGGAAGGACAATGTTTGCACAGTGTTTTACTTGTAAGTGATTTCTGCTGCTGTGGGAGATAAGGAGAGGGTGGGGTTGTTTGATGAATAGGGCAGGTAAGCTGATAAGGACAGAGAAAGCAGACAAAAGCAGGAGGTGATAAAAGGTGAGGCTGGAAACAAAGGACGTGCATGGAGACAAAGGAAGACACAAAGCACAGGTAGGATGCTGGGACTTGTGGTTTCACAGCTGATCATGTAAAAGATCAATACAGATTTAACTGAAAATCAAATGGCAGTATTTCAGAACAGAACTTTATTAAGCTCTTCCTCAACCTTCTTTAGTAACTGGTTCTGGGACGACCATTGGATGTTGATACCATAACTGTATGGAAAATTGGTTCTGAATCCCCAACAGGTCATCAACATAATGAGGATGAAAGAAAATGAAGCAGATACTAATCCAGATAAAGAGCCTCCTTCCATATAACATCAGAAAGCTGCAGAAGTCTGGAAATGACTTATTATGATGAGGACAGGAGCTTCTTTGGTTCATGTATGTTGAATATGATGTACAGGGAAAAAGAAAATGGCAACATCACCTGGTGCCCAAAGGAGCTGCTCATCCTAGCACAATTTTGGCACATTAAAACACTGTGCTTTAGAGAGAGGTTTTAGACCCCTCAAGTACTGCATGCACCTCACCAATACATGTAAGAGCAGTACAAGACATGTAGTTCTGCACTGTACTATAGAGAGGTGCTATAGACTGCCAATCACTGCATGCACTTTATTAATACATGTAAGAGCAGTACAAGACATTTTCTACCCCACTGTGCTGTAGAGAGGCGCTGTAGACCTCCAATCACTGCATGTATCTCACTAATGCATGCAAAAGAGCAGTACAGGACAAGGACATATAGTTCTGCACTGTTCTGCAGAGAGGCGCACCTAGTCTGCCAATTACTGCATGCACTTTACTAATATATGTAAGAGCAGTACAGGACATGTAGTACCACACTGTACTGTAGATAGATGCTACTAGACCTCCAATCACTGCTTGCTCCTCATTAATATACCCTGGTCCCCAAAAATTAGACACCCCCGAAAATAAGACATTTGACATTTTTTTGATGCAATTCAGAGTTTGGCTGCTTCTGCTGATGTTTGTGATGAAATCACTACAGTATATTAATACATGTTGATGTTTTGTTCAACAATAATTTTGAATTATTGTTCATAGAAAAATAAAATTTCCCCTAAAAATAAGTCTTAGCTCGTCCTTAGGAGCAAAAATTAATATAAGACACTGTCTTATTTTTGGGGAAACAGGGTATGTAAGAGCAGCACAGGACGTGTAGTGATGCACTGTACAGTAGAGATGAGCTATAGACCTCCAATCACTGCATGTACCTCACTAATACATGTAAGAGCAGTACAGGACATGTAGTACCGCACTGTACTGTAGAGAGTCGCTATAGACCACCAATCACTGCATGCACCTCACTAATACATGTAGGAGCAGTACAGGACATGTAGTACCACACTGTACAGTAAAGAGGCGCTACTAGATCACCAATTGCATGTATTTCACTAAAAAATAGGTTTCACAAATACAATGTCCATGGTAATTGGTTGGATGTTCCATTATTTATTGGATCTTCCCACAGATTATCAGTGTCTTTAACATTGCATCTTGAAACCACACTGAACATACAATGTCCAAGGAAACGCCATTATTTTTTGAATATATTACATTCTGAGGCCATTGTAACTTGAGGGACCACTGTATGTTTATGGCTGTAGCAAGGATTATTTGGCATAAATGACTTACTGCTGCAAGATATTTTACCTCAGAGGCCATTGATAAGCATTGAAATAGCTGAGATAATGTTCTGCGTAGCAGGTATGATAATGTGTTATGTGTCATAAATGTAAGGTTTACGGGCTTCTCCAGTTCTATTGTTTTGTATGAATACAGCTTAATATGGGTAATAGCTTATTTATACATTTTATTGATCTAATGTCTTTGTGACTTTTATACTTATTTTTATCACTATGTGTATGAAAGTCAGTGATGACGCTCCATTCAGAAGTATGCAAAGAAACCACAAGTTATCCATTTATGGACTGAACCATGAACGTTACTCCTTATTAAGATGAGCGTGCTTTTGTTGGAAAAGAAATTTGAATGTGCAGTAAGCCTGTTTGGGCTCTGTACATTTTTATAAGTTTGATATAAGTAAAGAGGAACTTTTTAATCAATTCATTGCCAATTTTGGTTTCTTTGCATGCACTGAAGGAGTGGGGACTCCTTGTTTGGCTTTGGCATTAAGCACGGTTAATGAAGGGAAGTGTGCATATAATCTAAGCTCCATTCAGATGGTTCCGCTAGTGTGCTAAATAGTGCACATGCACACTAGTCAGGAGGCTGTCGCTTCTAAAATGTATCCACTTGCCGGCCAACCCTTATGAAACACCACACTATACTGTATAGTGTGAAATTTTGTTCAGAGAGGGCTATGGGCAGCTACTAGAGATGGGCGAATCGATTCTAACGAAGTGGAATTCGTTTAGAATTTCAGGAAAACTTCGGTTCTGAATGAAGTGGAAGTTTTGGGTACTTCGGGTGAACGAAGTGTGCTTTTGATTGATAAAATGGCTGCGAGCACATGGCGTTACATGGGGCAAAGCACTCTGGGAGGAAGAAGGGCATAGCCTGCATGACATGTGCAGAGATGAAGCCAATCAGAGACCGACGGGATTCTGTGACGTCACCGCACTATATAAGTCCGGGCGCGACGCTGGGAGCTCACACTCCTCTCACTGTACTGATCAGGGAAGGTGCTGCCGCGGCTGAATGTGATAGCTCTCTCTGAAGAACTGATTTTTATATAGCGATTTTTGTGGGGTGTCTCAGCTTGTCTCAGAGACTGCTTCTCTTATTGTTCTATTTTAGATTTTTTGGGGTATTGGAACTGAAATCCAGTGAGCGTCCACTGCAGCTGCATATACATTCCATATCCAAGTGGGATCTAAGCCAGTTCCTGTTGTATTCATTTAAAGAAACAGCGTTTTTACAATACAAATACCACTTCATTTTTGGCTGCTCAATTCTATTGCGCAATTTACATCCAGGGGTTAATTAAGCGTTGTTTTGCTGGTGTGCTGACCCCAAGAAACCGTCATTTTCAATGCCAAAATATATACATTTTTCCTGTAGCATAATTCACAAGCGAAGGTTAATTACAATTTTATCTCTTGTTGTGTGGCGTAGAAAACACGCAATTGTAACACGCTACAAAGCTAGCAGTTTGTTGTGGCTCAATTTTTTTGCGCAATTTACATCCAGGGGCTAATTAAGCGTTGTTCTGCAGTTGTACTCAATAAAAGAAACTTTGTTTTTCACCGCCACAGAAGAAATTCTGTAGCATAATTCATATCCGAAGGTTAATTAAGCCTGTTTGTGCTTTTATATTCAGTAAAATACACAGAGTTTTTAAACGGCACATACAAGTGAATTTTTTCTGCCCATTTGTGGAGCGCAATTTATATCCAAGGGTTACCCAAGCTTCTTAGTGCGTTCATTTGGCGTCAAAAACAGGGTGTGTATTTATCATATACAGATATCTTCATCAAACAGTGTCTGTACATTTTAGAACAAACGGTATGTCAGACAGAGAGGTGGCAGGCTCTTCACCTGTGAGTGGCAGAGGCACAAACATTCCTGGAGCAGGTCGCAGCACAGCAAGGGGACGTCGCAGCAGGGGTCACTAGGTGAGACCACAACTGCCGCTGTCATCTAGCGGCCTTTTACTGACTAGCAACCCAATGGTTCTTGATTGGTTGACTAGGTCATCCACTTCCTCCCAGATGACATCTGACAACCCCAGCCAAGAGTCGGTGGGAACGTCAGACACAACCCTTAGTTGGCATGGCCCGGGAGCGGGTCAGCGGCCCTCACCTGTCCTCAACCTGCCTCTGTCCCATCCGGTTCCCTCAGCCAGAGATCTACTATGTGGTCTGGGCTCAGCGCCACTATATAGCGAGGATGAACAATTTGAGGAGGGCAGTCAGCAGCTACTTGGCAGCGAAGAAATGGGGCCAATATCCCCTGCTTCTTGCAGTAGGCGGCAAAGTATAGATGTTGAGAGTGGCATGGGAGGTCATGTTGTAAAGGGTCATCCTCTGCATACCAAGACCGGTGATGAGGACAGCAGTGACGATGAAACACAAATCGATGATGATGTAGCCGACCGCACTTGGGAGCCGGGTGAGGCAAGGGCTTCATCATCGTCAGGAGAAGAGGGCATCAGCTTGCGAGTCAGGCAGCGGCGCAGCCAGCAAGTGGGTCGTGTGGCCGTGAGTCAGCAGGATAGCAGCAGTGTGAGATCGGGAGCCAAGCGGCCACGGGGTAAAAAACCCGCTTCGCAGGTCCAAGAAAGTAGCGGCACAGGGGCTCAGCGAGGCAGCGGCGGCAGTAGTCACTCAGTGTGGAGCGTTGGCGGTAAAATCCGATACTCGGCGGTGTGGCAGTTCTTTGCTAAATCACCGGAGGAGCCGAATATGGGTATATGTAGAATCTGTAAGCAGAAAGTGAAGCGTGGCCAGGGAGTTAACGTTGGCACCACGGCCCTGCGTCAACACATGCAGCGTCACCATCCGGTGGCCTGGGAGAAACGTGGCTTAGATGTGGTGGTCCATCCTGCCGCCACAGCAACAGCAGCAGCAGCGCCCAGTGGCACGCATGCCATTGCAGCCAGTCACGGCTCCACCACCTCTGCAGAAGGGAGCGGCTTCTCTTTGCCATCCTCTCCCGGTCCAGCTGCTCCTGCTCCCCGCTCCACAGGGCGCCAGCAGTCGTTCAGCGAGGCGATTGTAAAGAGACAACAGTATGCGTCCAATCATCCTAAGGTGCAACAGCAAACCGTGCCCCTGCCCAAGTTGTTTGGTATTTGCCATTTCCCTCCCCTTTCCAAAATTTGGTGGACTCGGGAAACCTTTCCCAGAAAAACAAATTTGGGTTTGGTCCCCGAGCCGAAAAGGGAGTTTTTTTCCAAGCCGAAATTTTTTTTTTTCCAAAAAAGGGCAGTCCCCAAGCATTTTCAAAATATGTAAACGGAAGGTGGGCCACCCCTTTTAAAGCTTACCCGGTTTTTTTTCCGGGGGAAACCGGCAGCGCGGCCCCGCCCCCGGGTAAGCGAAACCCTACGGTCCGGGCCCCCCAGAAAACCTTTTCCCCCCTTTTTACCCCCCCAAACCGGGGTGAATGGTTTTCCCGGCCCAGGCACACCCAACCCAAATTTGGACAGGAAGACGCCGCTTTCTCCCCCCAAACTTTGGCCCAAACTGCTGCCCCCTTGCCCCCAAAAGGGCCCCAGCCTCCCCCCTTTTCTCCACCACCACCACCACCCCTCACCCTCCAAAAAGAAAACTGCTCCATCATCCCCACATGTGAAAGGGCCCCAGGGGTGTCCACGCATTTCAACCCCCCTGGTTTTGGCCTTGGCAACAAAGCCCCCAACGGGGGGGAACTGCCCCGGGGTAAATTGCAGCAAGAAATCGATGTGTGGTTTTCCCTGCCCCCCAACTGCAAATGGGAAAACCATGGGGGAAGGGACAATGGGGGGGGAACAAAAGTGTCCCCCGCGCAACAGGAGGGAGGGGCCCCATCGCCCGGAAAAGGCCCAAATGTGGAAATTCGGGTTTTGTAAAAAGGGTTTTTCCAAAACCCCTTCCCACCGATATTCGCAGTTTCCCTGAAATGGCCAGGAAACTGTCCCTTGGCATTTAAAACCCCATTCGAAAAAACCGGGAAAACACCCCCCCCCTGGGTTGCAGGGGAGAACGTCCCCCCCCAAAACACACCTGATATCCCCAATGTTTCCCCCCCGGGGGAAATTCCAGCCGGGCCATTTTTGGGGAACCGACAAAAAGGAACGGGGAAAAAAGGCCTTAAACCCGTTTTTTTTTTGAATCCAGGCAGACAGAATACCCCCCCCTTGTGTAACTTTGATGTAAACCAGTGCAGCCCCATCCCGGGGGACCCCTCCGTTTTTTTTGAGCCCATTCGAGGGGGTTTAAAACTTTTTAATTTTGCCCAGTCCCCCAGGACTAGGGGTTTTGGAATAACATCTTTTCCACTTTTTTTCCCATGCCCCCGGGAACAAAATGCTAAAAAACCCTGTCTGGGCGGGGGACTGGAGACTTTGGCGATCCCTTTCCTTGGGGGGCCACAGGGGGGCCCGCTGGGGCCCGGGAAAATGAAAGGAAAGGAAAGGGGGAAAATTGGGAACAGAAGTTTTTCCCCTGGGGGAAATGAGGGGAATTTTCCCAAAACCCCAGGGCAAGAGGGGAGGAGCAGGACCCAACCTGGGGGTGGTGGAGGAGAAAAAGAACGAGGCAGATGACCCCCAAAAGCACCTTTGGCGGGTATACATTTAAAAATGGGGGAAAGGGAAAAGCCCCTCGGAGTCCCCCTTGGGTGCAGAGGGCCCCGGGCATGCTTTTTTTTTGCCCTGGTATTGACACCAAAAATAGTCCCCCCACCACCCGGGCCCGGGGGGGAAAGACTTTTTGGGGCTCCCACCCCTATGGACCCCCCCCGCTCCCGGGGCCCAAAAAAAGGGGGACCCCTTTTTCCCCAGTTTATTGGGGAGGAGGCCCAAACCAAAATACTAAAATTTGGAAATCCCCCCGTAATCAGTTGGCCCGCTCCCCTATGTGCGGCACCCGGCCCCCCCTCCTCTGACATTTCCCCTTAAACCGGGGGGTTCCCCCCAGGGTTTCACTTTAACTACTTGCCCGGTTTGCGGGGGGAAAGGGGGGGGGGGAAATAACCCAAGTCCCAAAACCTCCATCAGCAGAACCTAACCCCTTGATTCCACTGAGGAGCATTTTCCTTTCCCCCGCCTGGGAAAAGGAAGGGTACCCCGCCACCCACAGAGACCCCCCTGGACACCCCCCCCAAAAACCCAACCGGTTTTGTGGCCTATTTTGGACAGCACTTTTCCCACCCCAGTTAGAAAAATCCGCGGACTACGGGGGAAAAAGCCAAACGGATGTTGTGGCCCAATTTGGGTTTGATTTTTGAAATTTAAAGGGAAGCAGTAGGTGGCATCAAAAAGCGGGTGGTTCAATGCGGGGGGGGGCCCAAACCCGTTTAACCCCCAAAAGGAAACCCGCTTTTTCCCCAGGGGAAAATAGGGAAAAGGGCCCCTAAACCTTTTTTTTCCCCAAGATGAAAAATGGGCGGGGCTGGGCCCAATTTTTCCCACACAGCAATGCCTTAGGCCCCCAAGATACAACCACCCCACGACGCCTCCCCAAAAACTGGGGAAAAAAATAAAGCCCCTTGGGTTCAAACCCTACCTCCCTTTCAAACCCCAAACAAATTCGGGATGCCCCCAACCCCCCCCTGATGCCCAAAACATCTCCCTGAAAGTTTTTTTTCCCCTTCCAAATCTGCCAACCAACCACCCTTTACCAGGGCCCGGGGGTTTTGCCCCCCACCCCCCCCAACTCTTGTCATTGGGGGCCCCCCCTGTCCCCTTTTCCCCTCTGCGCTCTGGGGGCCTGTTTTCCCCGTGACCTCCACACTTTTGGTTCATTTTTCCCCCCCCCAATGGGGCCCCTTCCCCCTATTTTTTGCCCCCCTCCAGAATGTGATTGTGCCACTCCCCTTAAAACCCTCATGCTCCCCTTGCTGGGGCTGCGCCGGGGGCCCTCCACACGGGGTCTTTTTGGGGGCCACTGTTTTGCCCCTAAATTTCTGTTTGCTGTGGTGCCCCCCCGTGACCTCCACACTGTGCCCCATTGCCCCACTCTGGGGGCCCTACCCCCTTTTTTTTGCCACCTCCAGAATGCCCTTTTGCCCCCCTTTGGGGCCTAAACCTCATGTTTGGCCTGCCTGGGGCCGGCTCCCGGCCATACCTACACACTGTTTTAAATGGCCCCCCCCTTCTGGGGGCCCCTTACTCCTTTTTTTGGGGCCACCCCAAAAAATGGGGGATTGTCCCCACTGACTGAACCTAAATGCTGCGCTGTGGCCCCTTCCCCGTGGACCTAAAACACGGGGCCCCTTTGTGCCACTAAAACTAACCTCATGCTGGCTGCTGGGGGTTTTGCTCCCGTGCCCTTTCTACACCGGGTGTCATTTGTCCCCACAAATCTGACCTCATGCTCCCTTCCCCTTTTGGGGCTGCTGCCGGGCCCTCAACACTGTGTAATTTGGTGCCATTTACCCTTTGACCCCCAATGCTCATGTTTGGGGGGTTTGCTCCCCGTGACCTAAAAACACTGTTTTCCCCTTTGCCCCCCCTTTTTTGTGGCCTACTACTTTTTTTTTTTGCCCCCCTTTCCAAAAATTTGTAAATTTTTCCCCACTCCCTTACCCCATCATTTTGTTTGGGGGTTTTTGCGCCGTAAACCTTTCCCCCCACGTGATAAATTTTTCCATTTCCCCCTGACCCATCCCGCGCTGGGGGCCCTTGCTGCCTTTGGCCCCCTCTAAAACTTTTGCCCAATTGGCCCCTGCCCGGGCCCTTTCATGCGGGTTTGCTGGGGCGGGCCCCCCTGCCCCACAAAACGGTTTTTCATTGCCCCCCACCTGGGCCCCTACTTCTTTTTTTTTGGCCAAACCCCTCCAAAAGGGGGTTTGGGTCCCCCTTTGCCCCTGACCCCCTTTGCGCTGCTTGGGGCCCCTGTTTCCCCGTGACCAAACACACTGGGGTTAAATTTTTCCCACTCTTGGCCTACTCGGGTTTTTTTTGCCACCCCGAATGCCCCATTTTTGGCCCCATGGCCCTACCCCCCCATCCTCCCCTGCTCCCAAAAGACCCTCCAAAACGGGTTTTCCCCTTTTGGGGCCACTGTCGACCCCCAGGGCTGCGCTTTTTTTGGCTGCTCCCCCGTAAAACCTCCACATGTGTCTTTGGGTTCCCCACGACTGCCCCCTCATGCTTTTGCTGGGGGTTTCCTCCCCGGGGGACCTACCACTGCCCATTGGGGCCACTGCCCCCTGACCCTCTTGCGGGGCTTGGGCGGGGCCCCGTGATTTCCCCCACACTGGGGTCATTGTGCCATTTGCCCTAAAACCCCATGCTCCCCTGCTGGGGGCCTGCTGCCGTGACCCCCCCACCACTGTTTTCCCATTGGGGCCACTGCCCCCTGACCCTCATGCAGCTGTTTTGGTCCCTTTGCCCCCGCGCCCCTACCCCACTGTGACATTGCCCCCACCCCTGGGGGCCCTACCCCCCCTTTTTTTTTTGGCCACCTCCAAATTTTCTTTTTGTCCCCACGGGCCCTAAACCCCCATCCCTGCTGCTTTTGGCTGCTCCCCCCGTAAACCTCCACATTTTTGTGTCTTGTGCCAACTGCCCGGCCCCATCCTCCCCTGCTGTGGCTCCCGCCGGGGTTAAACCCCCCCACACTGTTTTCCTTTTTGGCCCCCACTCCTGGGGCCCTTACTCCGGGTTTTTTGGCCCACCCCCAAAGGGCCCTTTTGTGCCCCCTTTTCTGCCCTCATGCTGCTGCTGGGGGGGCCCTTTTGCCGTAAACCCTTACAAAATTTGTAAAAATTTTTGCCACTCTGGGGGGGGCCTCCCTCCTGTTTTTGCCACCCCCCAAAATGCCCCTTTTGGGGGCCCCATTTCCCCTCCCCTCATTGCTGTTTTCCCTGCCGTAAACCAAAACACTTGTCCCATTGTTGCCCCCTTGCCCCCTGCCCCTAAAATGCTGTGCGGTGGCGCTCCCAAATGACCCCCCACACGGGTTTTCTTTTTGGGGGCCCACCGGTCTAAAACTCATGCTGGCTGTGGTTTGCTGCTTTTCCCCTACCCCCCATTTTTTTGCCCCTTTTTTTCCCCACTGCCCTGACCTCTTTATTTATTTCTCCCCGTGACCCCCACACTGTGTCATTGGCCACTCTGTGAACCTTTTCCCCTGTTTTTCCCCACCCCCCCAAAGCCCTTTGTCCCACTTTTTCTGACCCCCCATGCTCCCGTGGCTAGGCCGTCACCTCCACACCTGTCACTAATGTTCCCCACCTACCCTCTCACTTTTTTTTTTTCCCAAAGCTTTTTTTCGGGAAATAAAATTTTTCGGGCAAAAATTCCCCCCTTCAGTTTTTTGGGGTTTAGTTTGGGGCCCCTCTTAGGGCCCCCAGGAATTTTTATATTTGAACATTCCTAAGAGGGGCAGCAGCCCCCATGGGGCCGTGCCCCAAATATTTAAAACCAAAAATTGTTTTAAGGGAAACCCAAACCAAGCCCCCCTTTTTGCATTTTTTAACCCATGGCAAAAATGGGTTCTACAGCCCCCTTTCCCGGGGCCCTTTGCAGCCGGGGAAAAAAGCGGGGTTTTTTAACTTTATTTCCGTCCCGAAGTAATTGGGAAAACGAAGTTTTTTTTTTTTCCCCGAGAAATTCGGCGAAGGGGAACGAAAGTTTTTTGGGAAATTCCCCCCTCTTAGCAGCACACTATAGAAGCAACAGCCTCCTGACCCTGCCTGCACCCCTTCCTCTTCTAGCCCTCACTCACGGGTTTTTTTTTCGGGGGCCCCCGGGTGGCCTCTACTCTTCTCTACTTCTCTCTTGACCTCAGTTTTTTCCCGCCACGACTTTAAACACCACTTGTAGCTTACGATCCCAACTTTAAATCCCGGTCCAGATTTTAAAAACCCCCTGCTCTCCCTGGTCCCAGACTGTCTTAACCCCCATACCCCAAATTTTTCCCCTCCATCTCCTAAAACTATATATGGAGAAAACTGAATTTATAATCTTTCCACTCTATCTCCCCACCTTATCTACCTATCGCAGTCACTGGCTCTACACTTTTACCAGTCCTACTAGTCCGCTGCCTTGAGATAACCTTTGATTCCTCTCTGTTCTTCAAGTCATACATCCAAGCTCTTACCTCTGCCTGCCGCCTCCACCTGAAAATTATTTCTCAAATCTGCATTTTCCTTTACTTTGATACAATAAAAATGCTAGTCCACGCCCTTGGGGTTTAATGCTAGGGGGAGTGGTCGCTGGGGCACGCGGGCTGGCAAATTATAGCTAGTGAATGGAGTCTAAGGGGCCTCTAGGTCTTCATAGCCTGCCACAAGGCAGGTTTGACTTGGCTGAAGGGAACTCCTAGGTTGCTACCCTTGACATGTTCACTTGCATTGACAACCAAGGTGCCAACGATGTACAGGAGGGACAGGCGGAGGTCAGGTCACAGGAAAAGAGGTCAGGGCAGACGCCAGGCAGAAGGTGATCAGGAAACATAAGTAAAGGGTCTAACTGGAAAATTTGAATAGAACAATTTGAGCACTAATGTGATGAAAAAAGAACACAAACAAATTTCACAGTTGGGGGGGTGTTTTCCCTAAAAATAATAATGGGGTTTTAGTGGAAAAGGGGGGGGGGCCGGCCCTTTTAAATTTTATAGAGTGGGCAGAGTATGTTTTTTTGGCAACCAAACAAGGAGGGAGAGCAGAACGGAGGGGGATGATGATTAATGTGTCGGTTTTGGAGGAGAGTTTGGGTTTCCCGAACAAATACCCAAAAGAGGAATTGTGACAGTTATCCCCTGCCTAGACTACTGAGTTATTGAGGTCACCTATAAGCAAAAAATCTAAACAATCCATGTAACATGTGATGACCTGTTACTTGTTTCACACTCCCTCATGGCAGTTGACTAGAAAATCAGCTTAATGGCTCTGTTATTGGATCTGTAATCAGATTCATTACCTTTTTTCAAAGGATTTCCATCGTCACACGTCTCCTTATTTTTCATTTAACTCTTTAATGTTTTTGCTATAACATCACTTCTAAATTACCTCTAAACTGCTTTAACTAAGAGATTTCTTTTTTGGATGATTCCTCATCAGCTTGGTGGAGAATGCGGGCATGTCAGTTTCCTGTGCAAGTGACCTGGCTAGTTGGCTGCAGATAAGATTTCTTCTCAGTCTTTCCTTCCATCTGTAACGGAGGAGTGGATCCGCTGGGCCAACGCAAGCGATGATAGCTAAGCCACGCCAGGGAACGGAGTCTAAGTAGCCTCCGTTTTCACCAGTGCCCGCCGCAACGCGGGATGGACTTGCTTCGGCGTGAGGCTACCAGGCCCGTTACCCCTGACGTGACTTGCTTGCGATGGCAGCCGGGGTACAAGGGGTGGAAAAAAAATCGTAAACCGGAGGCGAGTCGGGGGGACAGGCAGAAGGTCAGGGCAGGCGGGCAGAGGTTCGTAGTCAAGGGGACGGGCAGACGGTCGGGGCAGGCGGCAAACAGGCAAGGTCAGGAACGTAAGCAGACGGACTGGTACACGGGAAATCAAGGCTGAACTCTATACACTCTAAACGCTCCAAAACACACCAACTGACTGGCAGCGAGTGCTAGGGGCGTCTACCATATATAGGGACCAGCCGGCCGCAATTAACCAATTAAAGGCGCCCTGGCCCTTTTAATCCGGACCCAGCCGTCGCGCGCGCGCCTTTTAAACAGGGGTTAGCACGCGGCCCGGGTGTCGAGCTGGAGACAGGAGCGGGGGACTGGTAAGTAACGGGTCTCCTGGGCAAGAGGGAAGGACCATTGGCTGCGGAAGCTGCAGCACCCGTGCCGGACCCCGAGCGCACAGGGGACGGACGCGGCGAGCTGCGGCGCCGCGCGCCGTGACACCATCCTTGTCTGCTGGTTTTTCCTCCAATTATTTTCTTTTCTGGTTACCATCTACGTTTTCTGATTTCTGTACCATAACCTAAGAGGTGGTGACTTCAATTAGGGCAGAGTATCCTAAGCTAGAAGACTTCAATTTATTTGTCTATTCTTTTAAATGCTTTAGAGACTATGATAAACTATTCAAACACAATGTACAAATCATATATACGTAGGCTTTAGATGGCATAAAGGTACTTTATCAGTTTTGTGCTGCCCAAACCGTTATGGGATATGGTCCCTCGTTGCAATCAACTATGATTGAAGGGGTGTTCTCACCAAAGACTGATGACGTATTGCTAGGATAGACTCACAAGAAACTATGATAGAAAATAGCAGTCTTCCTACTAACAGCAAGTATTTTTTATGGCTTTTTCACTTGAATTGGTTAAATGTGTGTAGTCAAGGGAGGTTTTCAGGGGCCTGACTGCCACCCCAGCCCCCTGTCCCCCCTACTTGGCGTGCTGGGTTATGCGGCAGGGCCCCCCCCGGGGGGACAGCCCCCCCCACGCTGCTAAGTGCAAGGGCAGGTCAGGGGAAAAACCCCCCAAGGGGTTTTAAACCCGGTTTGGGGGCCGGGGGAAATTTCCCGGGAACGTATTTGGAAAAAAATGTAAGCCAAAAAAGAATAGTCAGAAAACAAGCCGGGGGCATCCTAAAAAGGGGCAGGGAGGCAAATCCAAAATTTTAAAGGGGAACAAACGCAAAAGGGTTAAAAAAAAACAAGACCCGGGGGGTCAAAAAAATAAAAGGAGGTTAAAACAATAAACCGGGAAATGGGCAAAGGGAAAAGTAGGGGAAAAAACTTTTTTTTAAAAGGAAGGGGTTGGGGGAATTTTGGGGGGTTTTAAAAAGGGTTTGGGCCCGGGGCCCCTGCCCCCCCAGCTGAAATTTGGTTTCGGCATCCGGGCCCTCGATTTGGGCCTGAAAAGCTGCACTCCTTGGCTCAGGACTGCAACTCTTCCCCGGGTGTGGTCCCCCGGCTAGAAGTTATTTCCCCACGCCACTGTGATAGGGGTTTGCCGGGGGTGTGGTAAGAAAAAGTTCTTTAGGATTCTGAGGGGAAAAAGGGGGGGTTTGCAGTTTAGGTTTGGGCCCCTTTTAAATTTTCCTCTTCACAGCAAACAACAAAATTAACAGGTTTCCAATGTAGGGCGTTTAACAGGTTTATTAAGGGCCCTTCTCCATACAGTTTAAATTCAACAAACATCAATGATAAAAAGCCAAAGCAAATGGCTCCGGGTTTCCCCACAGTTTTTCTGCCTTAAAAAGGGGGGGTAATGAGCTCACCCGTTTCCTGGGGGGGTTTACCCGTCATATCCTTTTTCCTCTGAGCTGTGGGTTGTTGGGCCCCGTTCTCTTTTAATGGTGTGCATTGGCTGCAGCTACAACAGGATTTGTCTTTACTTTTTCCTCAAATTCTTTGTGGCCTTCACCCCTTTTCTCATAGGACCCAAATACCCCGAATCCACTCCCCCCAACAGTGTTCCCGCAACTTTTTGCTCCTCCCTTTTTTTGCTGCACCCAACCCCTAGGTTTTATGTTTTTTGTCCTGTGTGTTTTCAAACCCAAAAAAGCTGTGGGGCTGGGGATTCTGGGGGCCCTTTAAAGGCCCAAAGAGAAA
>JAODAL010029220.1:0-51979 GCA_025379985.1 Phyllomedusa bahiana | reverse complement strand
TCCCAAAAGGGCAGGAAAAGAAATTCTGGCCCATCCTCCCCTTTTAGAAACGAGAGAACCTGCAGCAGGCACAAAAAACCCAGGCAATGGTAATAAAACAGGTCAGCAAGGGTCAAAAAAGTTTAACCCGGGCCCCCCCGGGGTCCCAATTTAACTATTCCCCCTGGGCGAAAGAAAATTTCCCTTTGGAAAAATTTGGCAGGCCCCCTATGAGATAAAAGAGCAGGTCAGTAAAAAAAAATTAAACTATAAGGTTTTCCAGCCAGGTAAAGGAAACCTTATCGGGATATCCCAAAACAAACAACCTAATTAATCCCGGGAAAGGGGACCGTAAAAGTCTTATGGCGGTAAAGGGGAGCAAGGGGTACCCCAAAAGGGTTTTACCACCTTCAGAAAATCTCCGAGCCCCCTTGCCCCGACACCCACAGTGGGTTAAAAACCATGGTTTTTTCCAACAAAGGAAAACAGGGGGGTCTTTTTAGATCGGGCCCAGGCCCGAAACTAAAGGAAATTTTGGGAAAAAGACATCATCACAAAACCCCGGCCCCAGAAGGCCCTTTTTAGACCAAAATGGGGGCCCCCTGGGGGCCCCGAGGCAAGCATTGCTGAGAGGGTAAAAAAATGCTAAGTTTGGGGGTCATAGAAAAATCCCAAATTGGGGGGTCAAACCCCAAGAGCTCATCCCCAAACCTAAAGGGGGCAGTTTGCGTTTCCGGGAAACGACTTTCCCCAAGTTTCAATGAAATATCGAAATTTGATCCTACCCGATGCCCCGGGTTTATAAAGATGGTCGAGAGGCTAGGTCCCGCAAGATACATCAGAAACTTTAAACCGCCAAGGGGCTATTGGGCGGGGTTTCTACTCACAAAGGGGGCCAGGGGAAAAAAAACCTTTTTCCAACCCAGAGGGGACACTTTCAAATTTTTCCTCCTTTTTGGCCTACATGGGGTTTGGGTTCCACATTCCAAGGATGAGGGAAAAACCATCACCCTGCAGCCCATAGAAAAATGGGGGCTTCATATTTGGAAAACGTGGTGGTTTTTTGCCAAAACTAAAAATTTCCCCACCAAAACCAGAGTGCAGGCCTTTTTAGACGCCATAAAGGAAAAGGCAGGGTTTAAACCCCCAAAAAATTGCGCCAAGGGGAAAAAACGAGGCTTGTTTAACTGGCTATGAAAATTGGGAGAGGGGCCCTTAAACCCCCAAATTGGAAAAAACTCGGGGCCAAATCAAAAACGGGCCTAAAACCGGCCCTCAAAGAAACAGGTCGGGTCTTTCTGGGTATCCCCGGGGTACTATAGGAGGTTCGTGCCCAGTTTTGGGCCTCCATAGCACCCCCCCCTTACGGACCTCACAAAAGGACCCCAACCCCACTAGGGTTCAAGGGGAAACCCAGGAGGCTTGAAACAACCCTTTAAAAAATCAAAAGACAAACCCTGCAAGAGCCCGTACTCATTCCCACCAAACTTCCAGGGGGGAATTTATTGTGCGGGAAAATTTTGTTTTCGGAGGTAGGCTTAGGCCATCCTGCCCACAGGGGGGCTAGGGGGAAAAACCCATCCTGTAGTATACCTCAGCTTGAAGCTGTCAGCGGCGGAAAAGAATTATGCGATAGTTGAAAGAGAGTGCCTGGCTCTTAAATGGGCTAACGAGTCCCTGCGGTACTATTTAAATTAAAGGTAAAACCGTTTAGAGTCATCACAACCATTTTTCCCTTTAAAAAGGGGGAAATGGAAAAAAAATAAAGGAAAAACCCCGGGGTTGACCCAGTGTTTCCGGGCTCTACAGGACTTTAAAAGGTTTTTTTGCCACCATGAAAAGGGCCCCAAACTTGGGATGCTTAGAAATCAAAATTTTTCCCATTTTTCCAAATTTGGGAAATGTCATTAAAAAAAGTGAAAAGGTGCCCCCAGTGCAGCCCCCCCGTTTACCTTATCATTGTGTACAGCGGGTTTGGGCATTGGAGCAAACCTTTCTAAGCCCCTGCCCTGTCTGGCCGCACTTGCGGGGGTTTAAATTACTTTTTCCCTTTAACCCCCCCCGGGGAAAATGACCATTTTTCTGACCCCAACCCCCCCCGGGCCTGACATGCCAGGGGGCTCCCCCCCCCCCGGCCAGGACAGTCTGTCGGTTTCCTCACTTCCCCCCCCCCTTCCTGTTTCGTACAAAATCTTCACGGACTGGGGTTTAAAAGGGATGTGTTTCCTGTTCTCCAAAACCCTCCAGATTCTTAGCCACGCCCCGCCTTACCCCAAAGTCTTCGTTTTTCTTTTTTTCTAGCTCCTTGCTCCCTTTCCCTTACTCCTTTCTTCCTACTTTCCTACTTTTCGGGGTCTTTGTCTCGCCCCCTCCCCTCTTTTCTTTTAGTTGTCTAGCTCCAGTTTCCGGGCATGAGGCGCCCCAAAAAAGCGCAACTAAGTGCCGTCTGGGGAGGACGGGTTTTTTTAAACTCCCCCCAAGAAAGAGAACCCCTCAAACTAAAGACCCAGGGGCCCAGCGGCACCCGTGTGGGTGGGGAAACAACCCGTCTTGGAAAAAACCCCTTTTTAAGTTCTTGTAGAACATCGCCCCGGGGTCACAACAACCAAATGCCATTGGGCATTGTCAGGGGTTTGCACAATTTTATGGCACAAAGTGCTCCCCCCCCCCACAGGCCCTGAGAAAGGGGGGGGGGGAAAATTTAAAACCCCGGGCAGCGGGGAAGGGTCAAACAATGGAAGTGTATATCACAGACATTTCGGGCAAAAATTTTCCGGGAGAGCCCAAACATGGGAAGCAGGTGGGGGGCTTACTCCCCATTTTTCCATGCAAGGTGGGCTAAACTGGACGTCGTTTGTATCTCCCAGTCAAACCTTTTTCAAGGCGGAGACTTCCCCCACTGGAGGAAGCCAATTTGTCTCTATAATCCACACAAAAGGGCAAGTGAGGGAACTACCCTATGTCTATTGAGTGCTCGATGCAGGGGGTTTGGGTTTTTATTTTTATTGTTTTTGCTGTGCAGGTTTTCCAAATTTTTTGTTCTGTTTGCCAATAAACATTTTGGGCCCCCCCAGGAACCTTTTGAAACCTGTTTAATCTCCTTTTGTCTCAATCCCGGGAAGGGATTTATGGGGTGATCCCAGAGCTGGGGCAAGCTCACAGGGGTTTAATTTTTAAATTTAAAGGTTTAAAAGGGCTTTTACAGTAAATCAGGGGCGCCCACACTTTTAAAAATGCCCATTACAGATAAAAAATGTTGTCTATAAGTTTTAAAGCCCACAGTGTTTTTTGGGTCAATAATTATAAAAATCTTCACAAAGTTCTAAGTGCAGATAAAGAGCTAATTGTGTCCACATGTAAAAAAATCATTATACATAATGTCATAAATATTCATGAACTGCACTCACCCTAAAGAGAACTCAACCCCTTTTGAATCATAGAAATAGCTATTAAAACTATTGAAATGCCAGAAAAAAAAAGCTCTAGAACCATACCCCAATCAAGGGGGCAACAGCTAAAAAAAAATGAAAACCACCGGCCACCCTCACCGCTTTTCTTGAGACCTGAAGGGAAAAAAAAACACTTTGTAATGTCCACTTGTGGCGGGAAAATGAAAAGGAAAGGTTTTCCACCCATTGACAAAATACTGCTATAAAAAAAAAACCACCAACAAATTCAGCTGGGAAAATTTTTTAGTTTCCCCCCAGAATGCAAAAAAGGCCCGGTTTTTCTCGGGCTTCTGCCCAAAACCCCTGGAACCATAGCCAATGTTTCCCCAAATTTTTGCCTATTTGACTTTTGGCACGGGAAACGGGCCCGGGTCCCACTTGCGATCCCAACACAATGAAGTCCCAAATGGAATTTTGAAGTCTGATTACCCCCATGCCCTGCGGTTTCCTAAATGGGTTAGTTAAAACCTTTTTTCCCACACTTTTTTGGGTGATGGAAAAGTTTTCGGGTTTGACAGGTTGTTAGGCAGAAGTTTTTTTCCCTTTCCTTTGGGTTTTTTTTTCCCCTTGCTCCCCTTTTCTTTCTTCGGGGTGTCACTGAATTTGATGTTTCTGCCAAGAGACAAAAACATGAGGGGCTGCAATCTTGGAGGGGTTCTTTTATTAAGTCTGGTAATTTGGGGTAGGAAAACCCAGGGCCTTTCTCAATTCTCCAATGGTGGATGGGGGGTTTGTTCTTCAATGCCATCACTGGGGGGGAATTTCAGCGGATCCATAGTATATTCCCCCCCTTCCCAACAAAGATTTTTTTTTATGGAACAAATCAAACACAGTAGTCCCCAAAGCCCGTTTCTTTTTTTTCTGAAAATAGAAAACGGAGATGAATAAGATGACTTGGATTTCTGTAAACCAACCCCCCATTTGAGGGGGTCTTGAATGTAAATCTTTTTAAATTCTTTTTTTGCATTTTGGGTTTTGGCACCCCCACATGTACAGTAGCTCTTTGTTACTGGAGTAGTGGAAGACTACCAATACGAGGAAGACATAGCAATTAGACACACTAAAACTTTTAATAACCAAAAAATAAAGCTCATAAAAACCCGCCAAAAGGAAAAAAAAAAATACACCCTTGCCTTACCCAAAAATGGGGGGAACCCAATAAGGTAACCCAAAAAAAACCAACCCCAATTGGAACTAAAACCCTGAGGAAAACCCTGAGAGAGGGATGTACAGTGGAAAAGCTTTTTTAAAATTTCATGAACTAATTTTTTCAAAGCCATAAAAAGGCACTTTAAAAAAGCCCTTTTAAAAATTTTGTGACTCCCAAAATCCTTTTTTGGACCTATTGTGGGCCCTTTTTGTCTGTTTTTTTTTAAACCCTTTTTTTCCCAGGTTCCCCAATTGTGTATTGTATTGGTGTTTTTTCTCCCCATTTATCCACTATATTTAGAGAGAGGGAGTTCATAGGGTTTTCCTGAGGTTAGGTTCCCGTTTTCCCGTCCCCTTATTGGAACCTTAAACCACATTGTTTAAAATCCCGGGAGGGGTGTATATTTTTTTTTCCCCTTCCTTATATTTTTTTAAGGGTATAAAGTAAGGAAAAAGGGATTATCTATGTATCTTTTTTGGCTACATCCCGATTTAAAGCATATCTTTTTAAGTTTTTTAAAAATTAAAATTTTAAGTGTATCAAAATGCTTCCTCATATTGGTAGTCTGGCTTTTTTCAGAGGTATGTGCATTTTTTTTTGGGGTTTTTTTTCCCCTTTTAAAAAAGATTTCCCGTTTTGGGTTTGTTTTTGGGGTAGCGTCCCCCGAGGTTATCTCACTCTCCTCCCCTGTACTGTTTTCTTGGTTCCCCACCCCCCAAAAATTTCAATAAGCAGTCTCAAAATATTAAGTTGTTAAAACGCCCAAAATCACGCCCCCACTGCTCACTTTAAATTTTCCAAACTCTCCATAATCGATAAAAAGGGGAAAGATTTCGGCCCATTTTGCCGCAAGCGAGATTGGGCTACTGATACTTCAAAAAATCTCGTGACTGTCCCCCGTTCTGCATAGGAAAATCTGCAAACAGTGATTTTCCCCCCATTCTCCACATCTATGGCTTGAATTCTAATAATCTTTTTTTGTGCTCCCTTTAAGGCTGAATTAACTTACAAACAGGGCAATCTGCTGGGCAATTTTTTGTGTGTTGGGGGATGTGACTGGGCTAAAAACCCGCCCTCTCAGAAAATTTTCTTTCAAGGCAACTTGCATAAAAACTGTCCCTCAAAAGAAATTTGGGGGGTTTGGACTTGCAGATAAAGCATTTTTGCCAAAATTTTGAAAACAAAAAAGCAGGAGACTGTTTTGGGCGGCGCGCAAAGCGCGGGCCGGGGGGCAAAAAATTTTCATTACAGAGCCCCCTCTTGGGGATTTTGCCCCCGCCCCTTCAAAAAGCCACACCCACTTTCCCCCTAAAAAGCATAAAAAGGCCTTTTGGGAAAAAAGCCAGGTTAAATGCCCTTTTTAGCCAGGTATTTAAACCCCCCCTAAAACAGGTAGTGCCCCTTACAGGCAGGTAGATCCCCCTTGGGAGCCAAGTAGAAAGGCCCCCTCTGGAACCAGGTAGGTGCCCCCCTTTGTTACCAGGTAGTGCCCCCCCTTGGTTTTGCCAGGTAGGGCCCCCCATTGTTTTCCCAAAGGGTGGGCCCCCCTTGTTGCCAGGTTTGATGCCCCCAAAGTTTTTCCAGGTAGTGCCGCCCATTGTTTTGCCAGGGAGTGGGCCCCCATTGTTGCCAGGGTAGGCCCCCCTCTGGGTTTCCAGGGGACATGCCCCCCTGTTTTCAGGGAGTGCCCCCTTGTTTTCCAGGAGATGCCCCCAAAAGTTTTTGCCAGGGAGAAGCCCCCCCGTTGCCAGGTTTGGGGCCCCCAATTTTTTGCCAGGGAGGATGCCCCCCTCTGTTTTTCCAGGGAAAATGCCCCCCTTTTTTTGCCAGGGAGTTTCCCCCTCTGTTGCCAGTTAAATTTCCCCCATTTTTTACCCCCCGGTAGTGCCCCCTCTGTTTTTCCCGGTAAATTCCCCCTCGTTTCCAGGTAGGGGCCCCCCCTTTTTTCCCAGGTAGGCCCCCCCTGTTGCCAGGGTGATGCCCCCTTGTTTTCCAGGGAGTGCCCCCCTTGTTTTCCCAGGCAGAGCCCCCCCAAAAAGCTAATAAAAATAAATAAAAAAAATCCCCTTACCTCACCAGGGTCCCAGCCCCCCCGGGCCCCTTTTCCGGGCATCCCTCAGCGGCGCAGGGGGAAAATGAAGAGCACCGCGCGTCACCCCCTGCAGCCCGCGCGTCCATCCCTTTCCCCCCCGGGCCCCTTTACCTGTAAGTGGCGGGCCAAACCACCACCGGGGCCCCACAAACAGGGGGAGGAGGGAGGAGAGGGAAAGATCCCTCCGCCTCCCCCTTTTCACAGCGAGACTCCGGGGGGGTGAAGTGGGCCAGGGGGCCTGCTTCACCCGCCTGTAAAGGGGCGGCCCCCGGGGGCGCCAAGTAGGGGCAATACGCTACTCTGCGCCGGGTTGGGGCCCTTTTTAAAAAACCCCCCCGCCTTGCGGCCCGGGGAAAAAAGCCAACTCCCCCGGGAAGGGGGGAGGGGACCCCAAATTAGCGGGACCCCCCGCCCAAAAAACGGGGGGGGGAGTTGGGATGTATGAGGGTAAATGGCATGAAAGTCACTGGCTTGGGAAAATTTTGGGGTTTAAAACTTTTTCCAAAAGCCGCTTTCTGAAATATTTTTTGTCCCTCACTCTAATCTTTTTAAATCCGGGGTGTAAAACACTGATTAAATCTCTTTTACTTTTCCCCTTATGCAATTTGGGTTCAGCACTCACAAAGGAAAACATCTTTTTTTGTTTATAATTTCCCTTTCCCCCACTTCAGCCCGCTTTCCCCCCACATGCAACTCCCCACACTCCAAAACCCGGGGGGGGACGATGGGGAAAAGGGGAATAGAGGCCGTTGCCTAGGGCCCCTGCCACTAAAGGGGCCAGGCAGGGGGCCAGCTCAGTAAACTGAGCCACTCCATACATTGCAACACTTCCGGCTGTTTTCTATACAGCCGGGACTAAGTGGATTTCCCTCCGCCCCCCTCCCTTTGTCCCGGGGCGGGGTCCCGGGGGTGGGGGATGACAGAGGGCAGCATTGGTTGGGAAATGAAAAAAAGAGACATTTTCAAAGGAAAAGGTTATAATTCAACTCTCCCAACATATGCTTTTTCCCGGACAAATTCCTTTCACATGAAAAGCCCAGTGTATCTGGGAAAAGTGGGCGGGGGCCCTTTGTCCCCCGTCCCCAAGGGGGACTCTAGATCTGCAAGTGCTGACTGGAGAGGTGAGTGGTGTGGGGAATTAGAGCTATAGGGGGCTGCATTGAGGAGAAGCTGCACTGAGGGGGAGGCTGGCTGTACTGAGGGGGAGGCTGCACTGAGGAGAGGCTGTACTGAGGGAGAGGCTGCACTGAGGGGGATGTACTGAGGGGGAGCCTGTACTGAGGGGAGGCTGCACTGATGGTGAGGCTGCACTGAGAGGGAGGCTGCATTGAGGGGGAGGCTGCACTGGGGAGAGGCTGCACTGAGGGGAAGGCTGCACTCAGGGAGACTGTAGGGTGAGGGGGGGCTGTAGTGAGGAGGGGGGCTGTAATGAGACAGAGGGGGGGTTGTAGTGAGAGGCCCCTATTTGCTGCTTGTACAGCGATATTATGTGGTGACTGTATCACCATTATCCAGAGATGTCATCTATAGAAAACTGTCTTTATAGCTATTTGTATAGGTTTTTCATTAACAACATATTATTTTATATACGGTAAATACAATCTAAGATACCCTACTAACCCCACTCTTGAGTGTCGGAATTGTGTTTTTTTTCTCCCCCCCATTCTGCCTAGTTGGGGCAGGGGGGATGCAGGCAGTGTGCGTTAGGTTAGGGCTGGGATTTTTTTTTTTTTTTTTGGGGGGGGTGCCATTGGCTTACTTACCTAGGGCACCAAAATGCCTTGTCCCAGCCCTGCTCCAAACTAGACTACACTAGTCTCTGACAACACTCTTCTCTGTCTAGAAACTTCTTTCCTCTCCTCTTCTCACAGCATGCACAGCACCAACTCTGACTGTTAACTCCCACACTGCTGGACAACTAGCAATGCTGTATGCTGGTACCTCTTGCCAAAAAGAGTTAACTAATTAACACTTGATAAACTTACCACCGGATTACACATGGACCACACATCCATTTGCCATTCGTTGATCTATTGCTTTTCAGCAAAACTATTTTCAAAAATTAACATAAGGTTCTTTTGATCAAATGATATAAGCCCGCTTGCCACTTCACGTCGATCTCTATAACGTGGTTTTCTACACTATGATGTACCACTGCATGGTGCCCACCACTGCGGTGACAGCAGCACCAGTAAGAGGAACAACGCAGTGGCCCAACAACAGCATTGCTGCCAGGCCTAGCATCCTAACTCTGGGTCATACCCCCCCCCACAGGCACCGCAGCACAGCAATAATGGCCACAACACAACAGCACAATACAAAAAGAAAGGGTCAAAAACACTCAGCTTTCCATGGGCTTCCAACGAGTGGACTGTAAAAAGGGGAACTTATTCATATGACTCCTAATTAAAAACACCTGGGTCAAATGGGGAGGAGTGCTGATCCAAGATAAAACAAAAAAATGAGGGGACAGACTATTAGAATTCAATCCAGGAAGAGAGAAAAAAGACATGGACCGCACATCCACTTACCATTAGTGTAGGGACCCACTTTAAAGAGGTCACCATGAATTGGCAAGTGGGCTTACACTGTTTGATCAAAAAGTATACTAAGAACCTGCATGTGCGGTTCATGCTTTTCTCTTTCATTACTTTCTGCAAAGTCAAAATTTACGTAAGTACAAACCAGATGGAAATGTCCAGCCATCATACCGTTCAGGAAGGAGATGGGTTCTGTGTCTCAGAGATGAACATACTTTGGTGTGACATGTGAATATCAACCAAGAACAAAAGCATGTTGGCAGAAGCTGTTAAGATTGTCTCATTATCCACAGTGAAGTAAGTACTGTATAAAGATGGGCCACTCTGCCAGGAAGAAGCCATTACTCCAAAAGAAGCATATAATAGATTAATGTTTGCAAATTCAAACAGGAACAAAGACCTAAATTTTTGGAGACATGCCCTGTAGTCTGACGAAATTAAAATTGAACTCTTTGGCCATAACTGTTTGGCGCTGGGCGCGGCCGGAGTGCTCCCCGTAGCGAGGGGAGAGGGAGAGAGTGCGGACGTGAGGGCGAAGTTATTTAAACTCCGCCCTCCCGCCAAGCAGGCCAGTCGGCGCGGCACGTGTAAAACAATGAGACCTATGCCATGCGCTGGTCAGATGGCGGACCGGCAGATGGAAGATTTGCAGTGGCTGGCGGCGTCCAGGGGAGCGGCATGGCTCCAGGAGGCTGTCCAGGCAGTGGTAGGGGAGACAAGACAGGAGCTGGCAGCGCAGCAGGAGCCAGGGAGCAGACGCCGGGCCAGACCTCCTCAGAGGCTGAGCCCAGAGACCACGCCGAGGGCTCGCCATCGCCGGCGGAGCCCCTCCGGGTCGGGGGGATCCCCCTGTTGCGTCTGGGTGGTCCTCTCGGCCCGGGAGGAATCCAAGTAGTCGGCGGTGGAGGTAGCCCAGACAGGGGGGCGCGGGCGGCAGGTTGTCGGCCCCAGCGTGGACTTAGAAGATGCTCCAGGCCCAGCGTTTATGGATGGGAGAGCGGTGTTCCATTCCCTCTAGCCTGCGCCGGTCGGCCTCCCCCGTTTGGGGTTTGATGGTCTTGACCCGGGCTGCCGGGCAGCGACGGGAGTCGGGTTCGGCACAGGAGACGTCGAGAGAGTGTCCCAGGGAGCGGCTGGTGGGTCCACATCCTACATGTCTCTTTCTTGTTCGTTTCCCCCCCCATTTTGTGGTCCCGGGTGGGGAGTGTGGGGACCGGGTCGTGACCCAGGGGTTTGGGGTCAGTCCGGATAGTGGCGCGGCGGGGGGCTCGAGGGCAGCTGGTGGGCTGGAGGATGCAGTTCGGGCATTGTTGGCATGGTTTGAAGGGTCGGGGGCCCCTACCCCGGTGGGAGCGTGGGTCCCTCCACTGGGATTGGGGGTAGTACCCCGTCCATCGGACAGGGGCGGTTTGAAGGTAATGCTGGGCTGGCGGGACATAGGGGCGGGGTTACGGTGTCCGTGCAGACCGAGAAGGAATGGCAGGAGAGTGTGAGGCTAGACAATAGAGCGAGGGGCGAGGTTTATGTATGCTTCGAGGACCCTTTGGGGGCGCACCTGAAGCAGGAGGTGAGGGAGAAAATTTGGAGGGATGAGTACGTGGAGATTTTCTCCCTCCTTCCCTTAGAAAAATTCAATTTGGATAAGGGAAAGAAGGAGGAGAGTAAAAAGGAGGAGGAGGAAAAACGTAGGTGGCGCCTGATCCCGCAGACGTTTACCAATTGGCTCCAGGCGTTTGCCATATTGGCGAGCGTGATTGGTGAAAAGGCGCCAGAGAACTGTTCGGCGTTATTCTGTTATCTTGATTCCATTGGGGAGGCGCAGCGAGCGTATGGGGGTATGGCGTGGCTGCGTTATGACGAACAGTTCAGGCAGCGGAAGGCAGTGCGGCCAGCGATTAGATGGGATCAGAAGGATATTGGGTTGTGGCTGAAGGTTATGACCCCTACAAAGTTTGGCCAGCCCTTTCATGGGGGGGCCGGCGCCTCCGGCCAAGGGGGTTCTGGCACCAGTAGCGCGGGGATGGGGGCCCAGGCTGGGGGCCAGAAAGGGGCGTGTTGGAAGTTTAACAGTGGGCAGTGTAAATTTGGGACAGGATGCAAGTTCAATACACTACGTCGAAATCCCTAAAGAAGCATTTATGCTATCTATCATACATGAAAAAACTTTGAGACTCTCGGTTCACATATCATGATCAGAACATGTTTAAGCTGCCCACGACTTTCAACTTGGACTAAAATAGGTCAGTCCTATCCTATCTTTACCTCTCAATCGAGCCAATCAGGACTCTCACTGGGTCACCGACCTCCATTATTCAGAGAGAAAAAATAAAAAACACCCAACCTGCAAAGCTGCCCTTCTTATGACGGCCTGTGAGAGTGGGCGGGGACAGAAACCCAAAAGGGAAGCACCCCTTCCTTTCCATATAGGTTAAAATCAATGTACACCAAGTATAACGTATGTTTCTGCACACAAAAACATTTCTGAAAAAACGTATGCAAACCTGGGTGCCACTGGCAGGGCTGCGGCAAAACATGTAATTATACATGTACCACACACAGACCGCCGCCAGCGGCACATTTCTGCAAAAAGGGCAATACACTACGTCGAAATCCCTAAAGAAGCATTTATGCTATCTATCATACATGAAAAAACTTTGAGACTCTCGGTTCACATATCATGATCAGAACATGTTTAAGCTGCCCACGACTTTCAACGTGGTCTCAAATCGGGCAGTCCTATCCTATCTTTACCTCTCAATCGAGCCACTCAGCCTCTCACATGGTCACCGACCTCCATTATTCAGAGAGAAAAAATAAAAAACACCCAACCTGCAAAGCTGCCCTTCTTATGACAGCCTGTGAGAGTGGGCGGGGACAGAAACCCAAAATGGAAGCACCCCTTACTTTCCATATAGGTTAAAATCAATGTACACCAAGTATAACGTATGTTTCTGCACACAAAAACATTTCTGAAAAAACGTATGCAAACCTGGGTGCCACTGGCAGGGCTGCGGCACACATGTAATTATACATGTACACACACAGACCGCCGCCAGCGGCACATTTCTGCAAAAAGGGCAATACACTACGTCGAAATCCCTAAAGAAGCATTTATGCTATCTATCATACATGAAAAACTTTGAGACTCTCGGTTCACATATCATGATCAGAACATGTTTAAGCTGCCCACGACTTTCAACGTGGTCTCAAATCGGGCAGTCCTATCCTATCTTTACCTCTCAATCGAGCCAATCAGGCCTCTCACTGGGTCACCGACCTCCATGATTCAGAGAGAAAAAATAAAAAACACCCAACCTGCACAGCTGCCCTTCTTATGACAGCCTGTGAGAGTGGGCGGTGACAGAAAACCTAACTGGAAGCACCCCTTCCTTTCCATATAGGTTAAAATCAATGTACACCAAGTATAACGTATGTTTCTGCACACAAAAACATTTCTGAAAAAACGTATGCAAACCTGGGTGCCACTGGCAGGGCTGCGGCACACATGTAATTATACATGTACACACACAGACCGCCGCCAGCGGCACATTTCTGCAAAAAGGGCAGCTTTGCAGGTTGGGTGTTTTTTATTTTTTCTCTCTGAATAATGGAGGTCGGTGACCCAGTGAGAGGCCTGATTGGCTCGATTGAGAGGTAAAGATAGGATAGGACTGCCCGATTTGAGACCACGTTGAAAGTCGTGGGCAGCTTAAACATGTTCTGATCATGATATGTGAACCGAGAGTCTCAAAGTTTTTTCATGTATGATAGATAGCATAAATGCTTCTTTAGGGATTTCGACGTAGTGTATTGCCCTTTTTGCAGAAATGTGCCGCTGGCGGCGTCTGTGTGTGTACATGTATAATTACATGTGTGCCGCAGCCCTGCCAGTGGCACCCAGGTTTGCATACGTTTTTTCAGAAATGTTTTTGTGTGCAGAAACATACGTTATACTTGGTGTACATTGATTTTAACCTATATGAAAGGATTGGTGCTTCCATTTTGGGTTTCTGTCCCCGCCCACTCTCACAGGCTGTCATAAGAAGGGCAGCTTTGCAGGTTGGGTGTTTTTTATTTTTTCTCTCTGAATAATGGAGGTCGGTGACCCAGTGAGAGGCCTGATTGGCTCGATTGAGAGTAAAGATAGGATAGGACTGCCCGATTTGAGACCACGTTGAAAGTCGTGGGCAGCTTAAACATGTTCTGATCATGATATGTGAACCGAGAGTCTCAAAGTTTTTTCATGTAGGATGCAAGTTCAAGCACATCTGCTCGTCTTGTGGGGCTGCCTGTCTCCTGGTGTTTCAAGAAGGGGCGGGGAAAGTTCGGTACCACCGGTGGACAAGGGAGTGACGCCGGTGAGGCTCCGAGAGATGGAGCGGTTTCTGGACCGGTTTAGAGATCAGGAGGCAGCGCGCTTGTTGCGCGAAGGTTTTACTTTTGGTTTTCGGATCCCCCCTCCGGGGCACCAGGTCCCCTTTTCAATTAAGAATTTATGGTTGGCACGAGAGCATCCGGCAGTGGTGGAGTCGAAGTTGGCAAAGGAGGTGGCGCTGGGTAGGATGGCGGGCCCCTTTTTGGAGCCGCCGTTTTACAATTTAGTGGTGTCGCCACTGGGGGTCATGCCTAAGAAGGAGCCGAACAAATTTCGGCTCATTCATCATTTGTACTTCCCGAAGGGTAGCTCGGTAAATGATGGGATCAATCCCGAGTTGTGCTCCGTGGTGTATACGTCTTTTGGAGCACTAATGGCAAAGGCGGACATTGAGTCGGCTTTTTGTCTGCTCCCGGTGCATGCGGACAGCGTGCATTTGTTGGGTTGTTTTTGGGATGGGAAGTTCTACGTGGATCGGTGCCTCCCGATTGGTTGTTCGCTTTCATGCGCTTATTTTGAGGCTTTTAGTTCCTTTTTGGAGTGGGTGGTTCGCGATGTTTCGGGTCTGGATTCTGTTATTCACTATTTAGACGATTTTTTGTGTGTGGGGCTGGCTGGGTCCCCGATTTGTGGATCTTTGTTGCAGTCATTATGTTGGGTGACGGACCGTTTTGGGGTTCCGTTGGCGGAGGAAAAAACAGAGGGCCCGGTTTCTTGTTTGAATTTCTTGGGCATTTGTATTGATTCGGTCGCCATGGAGTGTAGGTTGCCCGAAGACAAGTTGCGGTCCCTACAGGGGGAGGTTCGAAGGTTGGGGCGGTTGCGGAAGGTGCCCTTGCGCGAGTTGCAGTCCCTGCTGGGGAAACTCAACTTTGCGTGCAGAATTATGCCGATGGGGCGAGTTTTTTGTCGGCGCTTGGCCAGGGCCACTGCGGGGGTGGTGCAGCCGCATCACTTTTTGACTCGAGAGCATCGGGATGATTTGGCGGTGTGGGACACCTTTTTGGAACAATATAATGGCCGGTCCATTATCATGTGGAGGGAGGTGTCAAATCAGGAGGTGGAGATTTTCACACGACGCAGCAGGCGGCACGGGTTTTGGCGTGATTTGTGGCAGTAATTGGTGTTCGGCCCCGTGGCCGGTTTCGTGGGTGGAGTCGTCACTGGTGCGGAACTTGGTGTTTTTGGAGTTATTTCCCATTGTGGTGGCGGTGGAGCTGTGGGGAGAGCGTTTCCGGGATCGGAAGGTCAGGTTTCATTGTGATAATCTGGGGGTGGTGCAGGCCATCAATGCTTTATCGGCATCGGCTCCTTCGTCACTTGGTCCTTCGTTGTCTGGAATTGAACTCGTGGGTGGTGGCGGAGCATGTGCCGGGGGTGCTGAATGTGGTGGCTGACTCTCTTTCTCGTTTGCAGTGGGAGCGGTTCAGGATGTTGGCTCCGGCAGCGGCGGAAATCGGGGAGACATGCCCTTGTCATCTCTGGAGCGTGGCCTCAGGGATGCCGACCACTTGATTCGGGCTTCGGTAACAGGTGGGACCTGGTTGGCGTACGACAGGGCGTGGGGTCTTTGGTCGGAGTGGTTGGTCGGGTTCGGTCCGATATCCTCGGAGGAGGATGAAGTGGGTGCGCTGTTGTGTCTGCTGGCGCAGGTCCATAAGTTGGGGTGGTCGGTGGCCAAAGTTTCTCAACTTGTGGCTGGCTTAGCTTTCGGTTTTAAGTGGAGGAGGAGGAAGGATTTGACATAAGATTTTGGTGTTTCCCACGCGTTGAGGGGTTTCAGGCGGGGCCGGGCGTGCAGAGACTCCCGGCGACCGGTCGTTTTTGCCTTGTTGGAGCGTCTGGGGTCGGTGTTAGAGGAGGTAGCGAGCTCTCGGTTTGAGTTGGCCTTGTTTGAGTTGGCCGTCTCCCTGGCGTTCTTTGGGGCGTTACGGGTAGGTGAGCTGGTATGCCGCCACAGCAAGCGAGCGAGCAGGCAGCGGATGTGGTGGATCGGGGAGACTCGCTGGAATTTCGCATTAGGCGTTCTAAGACTGATCAAGCGGGGAAGGGCAAACAGGTGGTCCTGGGGTGGGTCCCAGGGGTGTTGATGTGCCCGCTAAATTGATTTCAGGAATTTAGGAGGTTGGGGAGTTTTTTTTCGGATGGGCCTGTTCTTGTGCATGAGGATGGGTCGTACTTATCTAAGTTTCAATTTGCGGCGGTGTTTCGGCGGTGCTTGTCGGCTCTGGGCTTGGAAGCCTCAGGTTTTGCCCCGCACTCTTCCGCATTGGGGCAGCCACGGAGGCGGCGGGGTGGGGTTTGAGCCCGGAAATAGTGCGCAGAATAGGCAGATGGGAGTTGGATCGTTTTCGTATTTATGTGCGTCCTCACTTGGTTGTAGGGGATGGTCGGTGAACGGGGGTGGGAGCGTGCGGGGTGGGGGGGTGAGTTGGTTGTGTTTTCATATTTTGGTACTCTTCTTTTTTGTAGTGCTTTCCCCCCTCTTGGTGTGGATCCTTGGCCATTTGTACGTGTTTTGGGGTGCGGAAAGAGCCGACATGCGACCGGACGGGCGCCAGCTGGGTTTTTCCCGCGATGAGGTAGTGGTGCGATGGATTGGACGACGGGGAATGAGGTGGCTGGGGGTCATGCCGGAGTTTGTGCGGCATGCGGCCTGGGACCGGCCTCCGGAGATCCTGGTCGTGCATGCAGGTGGGAACGACTTGGGCTCCCAAACATCGCGGGAGTTAGCATGCAGCATCAAGCATGATTTGCTGCGATTGTGGGCATCCTATACGGGGTTGGTTATCGTATGGTCGGATATGGTTTTCCGTCACCGTTGGAGAGGGGCTCGCTCGGTCGCGAGTTTGAATAGGGCACGGGTCAAGGTTAACAGTCAGTGGCCAATTTTGTTGCCAGGAATGGGAGTGTGTTTGTGCGGCACCTCGAGTTGGAAGCGGGTGAAGGAAATTTTTGGAGGACGGACGGTGTCCACCTGACGGCTGTTGGGTTGTACTTATGGGCCCTTGGTTTGCAGGAGGGCATTGAGAGGGCGATAGGTTTGGTGGGGGCTTCGCGTGCATAAGGGGTCATGCACGCTCATGGTGGCGGCTGAGGTTCTTGGAGTTGGGAGGAATACGTGGTCAGGGAGTCCTTCGGGATAGGATTCCCTCAGTGATTGGTTAATGGGACGGCCCGGTGAAGGTGGGCTCTTGTAGGGTGTTATCCCTGAAGAGCAAAATGGTGGAGCCATAGAGTATGGCTTTGGGCCCCCGAGCCAGTGGAGTTCGGCTGGGGGCAATTGGTGGTTTTCCCTTCGGGGATTTTTTGGTCGCCGGGCCGGTATTCGCTCCAAGGACCTCGGCCCCATGGACGGTTGTTTGAAGCAGTTTGAAAAGTTATGTATATTTTATGTATATTTTATATATACATTTTATACAGTTGGAGTTATATATATTTTATATATTTATATATTTATACGTTTATATGTTGTATGTGTTTAATAAATGGCTGCTGTGGCCATTTCAATCCATGTCAGTGATCATGGTGGGGGTTCGGTGAAGAATGGTGGGTTCTGGGCGCAAGGCAAGCTATCTCAGCGGTGCCCTGGGTCATGACCATCATTACTTTTGGAGGAAAAAGGGAGAAGCTTGGAAGCCTAAGAACACCATCCCAACTGTGAAACACGGGTGTGGCAGCATCATGTTGTGGGGTTTCTTTGCTGCAGGAGGGGCTGGTGCACTTCACAAAATAGATGGCATCTTGAGGAGAGAAGATTATGTGGCAATAGTGAAGCAACATCTCAAGAAATCAGTTAAAGCTTGGGTGGAAATGGATCTTCCAAATGGACAATGACCCGAAGCATACTGCCAAACTGGTTACAAAATGGCTTAAGGATAACCAAGTCAATGTTTTGGAGTGGCCATCACAAAGTCTTAATCTCAATCCTATTGAAAATTTAAGGGCAAAGCTGAAAAGGCAGTTGCGAGCAAGCGGCCTACAAACATGGCTCAGTTACATCAGTTCTGTCATGACCCTGTGCAATGCCTATTTTCTGCTGACCCAAGGCCCACCACCAACCCTCTACTTCCTGATCCAATAACGACACAGGGACAGAGGTTGGATGAATTGGCCACAGCAGCCATTTTATTAACAAAATGAGTAAACATAAATAACTGTAGAAATGAGTATAACTCTGTATACCCATCCATCCCACCAAAATACCATTCCCCAAAACATTCCTGAACACTCCCGAACACCCATGGAAAGAACAATTGGGGCTGAGGTCCTTGGAGCTAAGAAAATTATCATAAGGTCTGGCCAAAACCTGTCACTCCTTTTCTCCTTAGATTACCCTCAGCCGTCACCCCCGACTCAAGGTCACCAAAAGCCACCTCAGGTGGCTAAACACTCTTCACCAGCTCCCAAGGACCCTGCCCTGTGGAACCACACCATCGCCAGACCGTTCCATCAAAATTGAGAGCCAAGACGAACCTCACTCCCCCACCAATTTACACAGACTACAAAGACCCCATGCCGCCACAGCAAGCGAGCCATGACACCTCACAGGCGCGATGCTCCTCACAGCCCCAGCACTCTCTCCACCCCGTCATGAATTTCCAGAGGCCAAAGATCCAAAGCAATCGCGTTAAAATGTACGCCATAGTCCAGCCAAATATTGCCATCTCCAGGCTCCAATTCTCTATGCTGCACAAAAAAAACACCATTCCTGATTACAAAAGCAGCAACTGCCCTATTGACTGTCACCCGCACCCAGTTGATGCCCACAATAGAATTGGCATGCCTCCAAAACAGCCTTGGAACAATGTCAGACCACACCGTAGTCAAACACAGATAAAGGGACCATAAATGCAGTAAATCAAAACGCATGTCACCAATTAACTCTCACAGGGGGCGAAGCCCCAAATCATTCCCTCCTATGTGAAAAACTACTACGTCCGGGGGGCGGTCCCAACCCATGAACTGCTGGAACTCCGGTAGAAGTTGGCTTCAAACCATTCCTCTCCTACCAATCCACCGAACCACTGACACGTCTAGCGGGATTCCCAGCTGTCGATCTCTCGTCCGCAATGCCGCCCGCTGCACGCCCCAGTGCACAAACGAATGGCTAAAGATCCAAACAAGACGTTGGGCCGAAACTACAAGAAAACACAGAACATAAAAGGAAAAAAGGGGAATGGGTTGATATAAAAGCAAGTAACAAGCATCCTACAACAAGACGAAAAACACAGACCCAGGGATCCAATGCACAAACCTAATCCCCTGTCATGAATCTACGGATCTCACAGGATCCCCACCACCACCACCCTTTCTCGGCCCCAGCCCAACTAAGGGAATGTCCTGCACCAAATGCGGACAGATATAGAGGCAAAAGTGATCCAACTCCTATCTACTGATCCTCAGGACCATCTCCACACCTAAACCCCAACCAGCCGCCGCCATAGCGACGCCAATACAAAATGAATACGGCGCAAACTGGGAAGGCTCCAAACCCAATGCTAACAAACAGCGCTGAAATACCACGGTAAATTGAAATCGGGACAAAAAGATACCATCAGCGTGCGCCAAAAGAGGACCTGACCTCTCTGATGCCGATAATTCTCAAAACAACGGATTGGACACATAAGGGAAACCCCAACTCCCCCGAAGCACAACTTCCTACCCCTACCTTACTGATCCGTCTTTGACTTCCTAATCCATAATTCCAAGCCAATGCTTGTGTTATGAATGTCCTCTGCCATCAGACCACCCACCACTGCTCTACTGGGACACACCAGCTCCCCAATGCGTAAGGTGCCAAAGAATGCTAACGAAAGCGGCGAGCCGGAAAAGGGCCACCTCAAAATCAGAGGTACAGACCGAACATAACATTTCCCCTAAACGCTCTAACAGCTGAAAGACCACTGGACGACGACCATCCATCAAAGCCTTTCCCCGTCAAAGCCCCTTTAAAGCCTGTGACACCACGAAAGTTTTCTTAATATCCCTCAGGCCCTGAGATTTAAAACCAAATGCCAGTGCTGCAATAAAACGGGCCATCCTTGACACCAACCATCCTTTGTTTGACACGTGGCCTATAAAGCAAAACAAAGCTCCCGCTCTCTCCTCATCTGAAACTAGCGGAACCAAGCCTTCCACCCAATGTTCCCACAAAGACCAAGAAGCTGTGTAGGCATCCCAGGTCCCCTTAGTTAGCAATGCCCTGAATAACCTGTCTGCGGTGTAGAAACCAAGTTCCAGAACTCCTTTGGGCACTCCACTCCGACAGCGGAGACATCCGGGGCCAGATTCCAAAAACGCACCCACTGCAAACGAGATAAGGCATCAGCTAAGTTGTTTTGCATGACCTGCACATGAACCGGCACCACCCATGCATTCAATCCGAAACAGCGTAGCACCAACTGACCCAGTAAACGAATAACCAGAGTAGAAGAGGCCGACATGGTGTTAATGGCTTGCACTACTCCGAGGTTGTCGCAGTGAAAACTAACCTAAGCCGCTCCCCCCAACTCTCAACCACCACCACTCTAGGGAACAGATCCACAAGAGCCAACTTCCTAACCAAACCAGCCTCCACCCAATCCGCTGGCCATTAACCCGCGCACCAATCCCCTTGGCAGTATGCCCCAAAATCAAGACCACCCGCTGCATCTGTAAAAATTACCGTCTCTTCATTACTAACCACCTTGTCCAAAATCATGGACCGGCTATACCTCATCAAAAAGAACTGCCACACCCTCAAGTCCTCCTTAAGCTCTAGCGTCAACCGAATAAAATGATGAGGCACAGCCGCCGAGACGACAAAAATAAATTATAAAAATATTTTAAAAAAAAAGATAAAACTAAAAAAAATTATTATTTTAAAATTTTTTTAAAAAGATAAAACACCTACCCCATAGGGATTAGTGAGAGCGTTTACGTGACTATCGTCATCCGGGTCGATATCCGATATCGGCAATTATAAATAAGAGACCGAAGTCGAAAATAATATCGCCGAACCAATAAAGTCTATGGGAGAGGAAACAACACCTTCATTCTTACACCCAAACAGATGGAGAAGCTGGAATTACATCCACAACAGTCAAATGGATACTGCTACATCTTAGGCAACACAACTAAGGTTATAAAAGCCACAGCAAAAAACTCACAGACCATTCACTATCCCTGTCTTGCACCACAGCATGACCCGTAAACCGCATGACCCACAAATTAAAAAGTGCCAAAGCAGTATATTTGAACCATCAATTTACTTGAACTGACATTGAATATCCCTGTCCTGAAACGCAGCATGACCCTTAACCGGTCTGACCTACAGATTAAAAAGTGCCGGAAAAAGGAGTTCTTCAAACCACATTTTATTTGAACAGGACATTAACTATATCTTCCTGTATCGCAGTATGACCATGTAAACCTGTCTGTACCCACAGATTAAAAAGTGCTGGATAAGGAGCTTTCAACCACCAATTTAATAGTTGAACTGGACATTGACTATACCGTTCTGTCCCCACAGTAGGACCATTAAACCTATCTGACCAACAGATTAAAAAGTGCTGGAAAAGGAGTCCTTTTTATCACACCATTTTTAGATGAAACTGACATTGACTATAACTGTCCTGGACCGCAGTATGACATTAAACTGTCGAACCCCCAAATTAAAAAGTGCCGGAAAAGAGTCTTGAACCCACCATTTTAGTTTCACTGGACATAGACTATCCCTGTCCTGAGCCACAAGCATGACCCCAAACCTGCATGACCCCAGATTACAAAGTTGCCGGAAAAAAGGAGTCTTTCCACCCACCATTTTAGTTTCACTGAACCATGACTATACCTTTCCTGTACCACAGCATGACTCCTTAACCGTTTGATCCACAGAATCACAAAGTGGCTCTATGCCTAATTTGTACAGTGACTAGTCATTTAGTATATTTTTTTTGTAACTGACATTTGTTTCAGAATTTATTAGGGAAGTTTTTATTATAGTTTTACATTATAATCATTTTGCTTTTTTTTCCAAGTGTGGTACATACAACATACACCCCTCCCAGCAGTTTTTTAAAGGTATTTTACACGTGTAATGTTTAATTCGTCCGCACACCCAATAAGTAAGAAAAATGTCCTAATACATCCCCAAAAACACTTCATAGTTGAGAAAGACATTTGCCCTCCTGGCCTTCTGAGAGTGATTCAAAGCCCAATCAATTCAATGGTTTTCATTTTTCCTCACAAATCCCTTCTTCAGTGATTAGGACAGACTCCCTGGAGATCAAATGATGCGACCACCATAGTGACACCAGCCCCAGAAAATTTAAGCCTCAAATTGTGCAATTTTGTGTCCAACCCCATGGGCCCTTTTTGACACTACTTAACCTCACAGAAATCACCTATTCACAATCTGATTTTTTTGAAAATTTGAAAGCTCTCCTGATTCCCCTAACAGGAGAGCCAGTGGCTGGCCAGGTCAGCCATCTGTTAACACAGAGGTCCAGCTGCCAGGGCCCGACTTACTGTGGGTGCGGTGAGAGCCCAGTCGAGCTTCTGTCAACTATTAACACTGAGGTCCAGCTGCCAGGCCAACTTACATGGGTGGCGGTGAGAGCCCAGGCTAGCGCCTGTCATCTATACACGCAGATTCAGTCTGCCAGGGCCGGAGTACAGTGGTGCGGTGAGAGCCCAGGCTGGCGTCCATCATCTATTTACACGTAAAAATGCCCTTATACCAGCAATGAAAACATCATGCTGAGCAGAAGTACGGAAGTGTGATTAGACCTCGCAGCCCTAACCTCAGTACCACAGTCCAAGACCTGGGTAGGCTTGCCCCCCGACTTTGATGCGGCCCCAATGAGCAATCACATGGAAATACAGGTGTTAACGCTCCCTGTTCCACCCAGGTGATCCTTTCTTGGCATTCTTTTTCTCAATATAACACAACGTGCTGGAGGAAATTGTCTCTGTACTTTGTTCTCTGTCCGGCTCCATACTCCATGTCCTCTGAATAACCTACATCTGTCAATTCTCCTGAAACTCCATGTACAATTCAAAGGAATTTTTTTTTACCAGCTATTTTGTACATGCAATTTTTTAGTAGTTTTATTCAGAAAACTCATTTTTAAAAGGATGGAATCCCACCATGTCCCTTTGTTTCTCTTTTTTAATTGTATAATGGTTTGTCTCAAAACAGGGATTGCTACTATGTTAAGAACTTGCAAAAACAGAGTTCATTATTGCAATATGTTCCCATTAACAGTGACCTAACCTATTCATGTTTTCTGACACACCGCACCCTTGAGCCACTCATGACAATTGTGAAGACAAATGTCTGTTAGAAACCACATTTTTTTACAATAGGACTGTAGTCTAGCTGCTTTCACAGCAAAATGCCCCCAAAAATTCAAAACATGACCCAGGAGCCACTTTGACAATGTAAGAACAAATGTCTGTAGAAACAAAAATTTTTTATAATAGGGACATGTATATAGCTTGCAATGTTACAGCAAAAGGCCCCCAAAATTCAAAGCAATGACCCTGAGCACTTTTGACAATTGTAAAGACAATGTCTGTTAGAAACAAATTTTTTAGAATAAGGACCCTATGTTGCTGCATTTCAAAGCACATGACCAAAAAATTATCAAATGACTTCTCAGCCACTGTTAAAAATTGTGAGGGAAAAAGCCACTTAGAAGCACATTTCTGTTCCAAAGGACCAGATTAAGCTGTATCTCACAGCAACATGACCCAAAAAAATTAGAAATATTACTTTCTCAGCCCTATTAAATTGTGATGGAGAAAAACCACTAGAAGCCACATTTCTGTTCCAAAGGACAATAATTAAGCGTATCTCACAGCAACATGACACAAAAAATTAATAAATATGACTTCTCAACACTATTAAAAATATGATGGAGAAATGCCACGTAGAAGCCACATATACTGTTCAAAGGACCATAATTATAGCTGTATCACACAGCAAACATGACTGCAATAAATTATAAATATGACTTCTCCAGCCACTATTAAAAAATTGTGATTAGGAGAAATGCCCACATAGAAGCAACATTTCTGTTCCAAAGACCATATTTATAGCTGTATCTCACAGCAAATGCACTCAAAACCATTGACAATGCGAAAACTTCTAAAAGATAAGTGAGAAATGGAATACGGTGTTGTCCATAAAACCTTGCTGTCTTTTACCGTCTCCTCACAGCAAAATCCCACAAATTGAACTATTGTGAAAAAAGAGAATAAAAATTGCTAGTAAGAAATGATCATTTTAAAAAAAGTTTTCAGGAAGGACCATTCTGTTTGAAGAGGAAATGTGAAGTAGACCCCTGCAACACATCGGTGACCTCGCAAAATTGGGGACACAACATTATCAGAGATCCATGCCTGATTCATCTTGATGAAAGTCAAACGATCCACATTATCTGTGGACAAGCCGGATCGTTTGTCTGTAATGACTCCTCCACTGTGCCTGAAGGTCCGCTCAGAAAAGAAGCTGCTGCCTGGCAGGAAACAACAACCTCCTATGGCTTGGCGACGAGCTCGGCAATTCGTCCTTTTGGATACCCAGAAGTCTAATGGGGTCCCGAACACATACAAAACATCGTGTTGCAGACGCAGATAGTCGTGCACCATGATCTTAAGCTGGTCTCTGTGTGTTGGATCGTGGTGCCCTGCATTGCCATGCGTTGGTGAGGTTGTGTTAAATAAAGATTGCAGTATGGTCCACCCAAGAGGCATCTGCCAACCTTGCCTGCTGCTGCTGCTGCCGCTACGGCTACTTGGCACTCTACAGCTGTCACGTCGCTGATGATTGTACCACCGAGACCTTTGAAACGTGAAGCAGACACAACAGGTGTCTCCGTTGATCAATCAGCAAGTCCCATTCTGCATTTACCCTCTATTTGGGTGGATGGAAGGAAAGTGCTGATTTTGTTTTGTACCGTGGATCCAGGAGGGTGGCACCCAGTAACTGTTGTTCATTTTGATGCGAGGATCATGTTGGAGGAAATGGAGCATCCAAGCACTCATGTGAGAGAGGAAGCCTTATTTCCAAGGCTCTGGGTCAAGGGGCACTAGCAAACCCCCACCACCCCCCCCCCCCCCCCCCCCCCCCCCCCTCCCCCCCCCGCCCCCCCCCCCCCCCCCCCCCCCCCCCCCCCCCCCCCCCCCAAAACCCCCCCCCCCCCCCCCCCCCCCCTCATCTTCCCTCTCATCTTCCGTCCTCCGCTCAAATTCTCTCCAACCTCTTCCCAAGGCGGGACGTCGGTAAACGTCGTGTCTAGGAATAACCTCCTCCTCCGCTTCCTCCGTCAAAGCTTATCAACACAGCCCTGACTTGCCTACAGATGATGCCCCCTGAAGAGCTGATGCGTCCGGCCTTGCACTAGCCCTGGACCCCACAGCTAATGAAGACGATAAAATTGAGAAACTGTCGGGCCTTGTGGAGTCGACGGAGAGAAAGGCTCCCGAGTCCGCACTCTGTGTCCTTCTCCCTCCTCCGTCGCTGGCGGACCTGATGTTTTTCAAGCTGATCAACGATCGTCCAGAACTACGATCACCAACAATGCACCATGCTACAGGGGGGGGGGGGGCCCGGGGGGGGGGGCCGTCATCCGCAACAGACCATTTGTGCTTCCTTCAAAACCTTGCAGGATGGTGCAAGAGCACTTTCACCTGCTCCACTCTCGTGGCTCAACACCCCGAGTTCCCGCACGCGCTGCTTGTCAGGCCATGTTTGTCCACTTCGAACTGATAATACATTGCGCTGCTCCCACAATCGCTGGAGCATGTGGAGGGTGGAATTCCACGTGTTGCCACGTCAACAATGAGACGGTTGACGGGAGGCCGAAGCTAGACGCTCAACGCGACAGGCGGGACGAAGCAGGTGCGCACGCCGTAAGTGCGAACTCAGATCCTCGATCCTTCTTCAGCAGGCAGTCCAGACCCGGTAGCGCTTTGAAATTTCTGGACGACGAGGTTCATGACATGTGCCAGGCAAGGGATGTGCTCCAGCCTACCGATCTTTAGGGCCCAGCAATTTCGACTATTTTTTTTTTATTAAAATTTTTATTATCCGCACACCAACTTGCCTGCACAAGGTTCTTGTCACCCAGCCAGCGCTCGGTCTGTGCGGAGAGCCGCCACAGCTCCTGACCTGTGTGTGACCGGTCTCCGAGACAGATTAATTTTCAATACAGGGGGGGTGAGCTGTCCACAGAGATATAACGCCTTGGCCTGCTTACTAGTCCCATGTGTCGGTGTGGAGCTGGACATTCCCGGACACAGATGCAGACAACGCGCATAAATTTTAGATGACACGTAGCTGCCAGGGCATGGACGGCTTTTCTGCAAACAAATGCCTGCTCGCATCTGGTATTGGGGGCAGGCAAGGGCCAGGACATGCGAACCCTCTTGTGTCCCACCAGACGGAAAGGCAACATTTCCTAAGGCCAAAACCTTGGCAATGCCGACATTCAGGCTTTGGCTTGGGATGGTTTGGTTAAAGTGTTTCTTCTGCTCCCAAACCTGAAACATGAAGGCTGGCTGCTAGACTGGCCGCTGTACGGCGTGCAGGACCGTCAACAGGGCGGAGGAGAGGGTTAGGATTGGGTCCTCCTGTGGTGCTGGTGGTAACTTTGGGCGACGTGGATGCAGAAGCGGAAGGCTGTTCCCTGATCATGACTCTGAGAGACATGGACACTCGAGGAACGCTTGGTGGTGGCGGAGAGGAGGAGGCGAGACAGAGGGTGTGACAGTGGTTGGAAGCCCGCGTTGTCTGGCCATTTTGCCAAGTGTTGCCTCCATTTCAACTCATTCATACGCTGCATGTGACAAACCTGTTGGTGGTGGTTAAACCACCTAAGATTCTGCCTCTACTTATGCGTTTACGGCAAAGGCGCATATGACATCGCTGTGTGAATCAGAGGCTTGCTCACAGAAGCCCAGGCTTGAGAGGTCCATGACCTTTTGACGCGATAAGCGAGGAGCCGGGGTATCCGCTGACCGTGGCCTGGAGGAATCATATCAGCGACTTCTGCGACCGCCCCTCTTTTTGAGGCGGACCCAATTGACACTACCCCATCGTGCTTCCTCCACGTCCAGTGATGAAGCGCTCGCAAGCAAATTCTGCGGAAAAGACCACGATGGATCCGCAATGTCGTCATCATCCCATCATCCACACAGTGACTTCGTCGTCCTGACAATCTGCATCCAGGAGCGCGGTCTACAAGCAGGGACTGCAAGGCTTGCCCGACCGCGCCGATTTTTTGACAATTGACCGGCTTCCTTCTCCTCCTTCTAATGGCATCAGTTACTGGCCGTCCAGAAGCAGAGAAAATCATTCCTCTTTGGCCTCTTGATCTTAAACTTGCCTTCTACCCCACCGTATTTTTGTCATCAAAGAGGTCTTCAGAAAATGGATTATCCACAGTGAGATGGTTACACGAGTGACAATTTGGGCTTCGCTTCATGTTGGACGGATTCCTGATGAGTACAGATGACGAACATTTTGTGGCCGGACTGGAGGGACGAGGAGTAAGAGCGCTGGAATGCAGTTGCCCATTAACCACTGAAGAACAGATTGGCACACAGTTCGTTTACTGAGATTCACAGGCCCTGACCCTGCGATGACAGGCCCTGACTGTCCTGCAACCGACAATCCGCTGGCTTGCGTTGTTGTCCACCAGCACTGGAAAGGAGCACCGTCTCTCGTACCTCTACCTCCATTCCTACCCCCTCTTTGCTCGCTACCACATGCATTTCACTCCATGTTCAGAAAGATAAAATTTTGAGAGGGTATGGAAGAATTTGGAACGTCTCTTATTAAAAGAACTCAAATCACAGCTAATCTCAAATCAAACAAAATTGCTGAATTAAAATTTAACTGCAAGTGGCTCTATCAACAAATCTGGACTGGGCAAAAGGGCAAAACCACGTATCTGAAATGTATACGATAATAAAAGGTATATTTGGCACCTATCAATTCACCTGTGGTGACACCACACTTCTGTATTGAAATTTAACTCAAGGTGGCTCAATCAACAAACTGAACTGGCAAAATGCAAAAAACACGTATCTGAAATGTAATACGGAATAATAAAATGGTATTTTTGGCACTATCAACCTGTGGGTAGACTAACACAATTGCTGGTATTCAAGTTTAACTGCAAGTTGGCTCAATCAACAAATCTGGACTGGGCAAAAGTGCAAAAAGCATTATCTGAAATGAAATACGGATAAATAAAAGGTATTTTTGCACCTATCAAACCTGTGGTGACTACATAAAAAAAAAAAATTGCTGGATTCAAATTTAACTGCAAGGTGGCTCTATCAACAAATCTGGACGGCAAAAGTGCAAAAAAAACACGTAATCTGAAAATGTAAATAGAAAATAAAAGGATTTTTGCACCTATCAACTGTGGTGACTACACAATTGCTGGACTTCAAATTTAACTGCAAGGTACCTCTATCAACAAAGCCTGATGGGCAAAGTGCAAAAAACACGATCTTAATGTATACGGATAATAAAAGTTAATTTTTGCACCTAACAACCTGTGGTTACTCAAAAGTTGCTGGATTCCAAAATTAACTGCAAGGTACCTCTATCAACAAAGCTGAACTGGGCAAAAATTGAAAAGAACACCTAACAAATAGGACCTGCATTTATTAGAATAAAGATCTGTATCCAACAATAAGTTTCAGGCTGCCCAATATCCAAGTAATATTTCAACAGTAAAACTGTTAAATAATAAAGCTATTGCAATGCAATGTCTGCAATACAATATCCAGTATTCCTTAAAAGGAGCTTGGTCTGTGTTCGCCCGTGGCCCCCCCCCCCCCGCTTTGAACTGTCTCTTTGAATAAATAGAATAATTTCACTGAGCTGTTTGCAAACGAGGCAGAGCGCACGTCCTACTGCTTTGAGATAACTGACACATCAGATCATGAACAGGAGGGCTGTCTATGTAAACGAGGTCATGTGATTTTTCCAGCCAACGGCAACCATAACACATCCCAGTCAGACTTCGCACACCCATCTCTCCCTGCTCTATTCTCTAAGCTGATTTGCTTGCCACCAAAATGACAGGAAGCGCCGAAAATGGCGCGATATTAATAGATTATGCACAATTTTAACCCAAATTATCGCGTGATCTAAAAAATCCGATCAACGTAAAGAATGACTCTAAATCTCACAGAGAACTTTTCTTAATCACGAGGGCTCTTGAAAACTCCGCCCTGGGGCCAAACCACGGCAGTTACTCCCTGAAACTCCCCGCCAGTTCCTGCCAAGTAGGACCCGGACTAACCCCTAAGGGATCCCGCACCCAATCGACCCTTGAGACAAAAACACAGACAGAGACGAACAAGACATGGACAAGGACTCATCAGACTGCGCAGGAGCTGTGTTCCCGCCAGCTGTAGCGACCAATCCCTGAAGAGTGATGTCGCTTGAACGCTGCTCACTGCCAACGCCCCGCACCAAGGCCTCCAAAGCCTCCTGGTGCCGAGCCGTGTGGACCATGGATCTGATCTGTGTCACCGGATCAAACGGGGGAAGACCCCCCGCCGATGTACCACGGAACTCTCATGATGTCACGCCGACAGAACCAGCCGCCTACTTCCCGTCCTCCCCTCTGGATGGCTTCCCTCCTCCATCACCCCTGCTGATCTCCCCGACGACTGTACACTCCGCCGCGACTCCTGGTGGGCCCCCAGACTGGTACTTCGCTGTGTGGATGCCTGCTGCGCTCCGCTGGGCCCGCCCGCCTAGTCGTAATCCTCCCAGGCCGAGCAGCACGAGACCAGCCCGAAAGGTGCCCCGCCCAACCTGGAGGGTCCCTAGAGGGGCTCCTGCAGCGCACGCGGGCCCTGGGGTTAAACTCCAGGCTCAATCTGCTGGGAGGCTGTGCTCGACGCCTGGGCTGAGGAGGGGAAGGGGAGCCACTGTGCACAGATGGAGGAACAGCAATAGCAGCAGCATCCCCCGTAGCACCCTGCACCTGGTCCTGCAGCCAAGCCGACCCCTGATGCCCAGCCGTTCTCCTGAGCTGCTCAAGCAGCACCTCAATGCTCAACATCCCTAACCATCACCTCAATGATGTTGGGGCAGCCAGAGACAGACTCTTTCACTGCTGGCCACGCGACTGCTCCCGCGCTGCGCCACGCGGTCTTTATACCCCGCACATAACCCCCCTCAACTCACGCTGGAGCCAGGACATCGGGTCATGTGGGGCCACCCTTCCTGGGCTGTCAAACATTGTTTCCTTTCCTGAGACCCCATCGCTGAGTAATTGCAGACTGAAGGTAACAGGTCTTGCCATTCTAGGATGAAGCAAGGGCGAAACAAGCATTGGGACATGTGATCCTGGTACACTTCTTTTTTTCCAGCAGAAGGTAAAATTTTATTGGAAAAACTGACAAAGATTAACATAAGCATCTGAGAATGTCACCACAGTTTACAGTATTCTGCAACAAGTTGTGCTTAAGCAAGAAGACATATATACATAACATCAAAAAGAACCAAGAATCAAGTGTAAATCAAACACATACATAAGCCAAGTTGCAATTGCAGGAAGTAACTGAATACAGGCAGATATTTGTACGTAAAAGAGGGTGCTGCGTTCAATATATACTACTAATTACAACCACAAATGCTAAGGGTGTTAACCTAGGAGGCTCGAAGGTATCTTTTTTTTTTTTTTCCCCCTCCTTTTTTATTCTTTCCCCCTCATCCCCCCTCCCACGTCTCTTTTCCCCATTTCCCCGGTACCACTAGCTCAGTGGGCCTGGACCTAGTGAACATGCTTATAGTAGGTGGAGGCTGTCCAAAGAGACCAACTCTTCCTAACCATGGCCACCTTATGAGGCGGAACCAGTAGACTGGTTTATGCACGAAACTGGGTGTTTACTCTAGATATGACTTCTGCAAGGAGGGGGTGGGGGGGTAGTAGAGGATTTCCATGAAGCAGCTATCGTGAAACGAGCCGCAATCAACACATGGGCTAGCGTTGTGTGATAGTCATAAGGTAATGTGTAATATAACAAGTCTAGTAGCGCCATTTCAGGAGAGAGGGTAAGCCCTGTCTTAAGAACGTCCCGAAGTAGCCTTTCTACTCTGTTCCATAAGGGCTGGACCACTGGACAACTCCACCACATGTGTAGCAGTGAGCCGACTTGCCCACACTGTCTCCAACAAGAATTAGAGTATCCTGGAGTCGAGTGTGCAATTCGTGTGGGAGTTAGTTACCATCTCAGTACTATCTTTCTATTTAATTCTAAGTGGTTGGCACAACTGGAGTGCTTTCGTACAATATTTATGGCCTGAGACCAACACTCTTGGGAAAAGGTCTGTCCTAAGGAGCTCTCCCAACGAACCTCATAGTCTGGCTTGACAAATACTCCCTCATCAATGAGGGTTCGGTAAGCGGCCGAGAGACTTCCCTTGGTTGAGAAACTGGTCCATAGTAGCCTGTGAAAAGGGGAGGAAGGCCCCTCTCTCACTGGCCACTTCATTGCCTGAACTGCATGTCTAATTTGAAGGAAGAGATAGAATTGACTACGGGGTATTGGTAAGCGGCTACACAACTCTTCGAATGAACAGTGGTGATCCCGCAACAGTTCTCCCAATGTATGGATGCCTAAGTCAATCCATAGCTGTGTGGGTATATCTGGGGCTAGGCAGTATAATATGGACAACGGGCATCTGTTTCTGGTGACACTAACCCTCCCTGTCTTGGCTATATGCCTTTGCCAAGCGCTTGCTGCGTGAGACATAGTAAGTAGGCTTCATGTAGGCGGTTTCCAGCCAAACAGCATAGCTAATAGGTAATCCCTAAAAGTACCCCTGGAAATGGTGGAGTTCTCAAGCGACACCCAATGTTGGGTCACCGACGAACACCAATATGCAGAGAGTGGTTCCAACACGGAGGCTACATTGTACTGGTGGAGGTTCGGGACAGATAGGTCCCTAGTGTCAGATTTCCTGAATAAGTGTTGCCTATTTATCCTGGGTTTCTTCAAACTCCAAATAAAGTGAAGGAATTGGTTCTGTAGTTTGGTTATGAGGTCTTTTGGGAATTGGAAGGGTTTAATGATCTGGAAATGTAGAGAAACTTAGTTAATAATAAATTTTTTGTCACGTTAATGCGCGCTAGCCATGATAGTTGAAATTTATTAAGTCTAGTAATTTCTTCTGTGAATATTTTACTAAGTTCTGTTCAATTGTGGTTTCTATATCCGGGAAGATTTTAATACCTAAGTAAGTGATGTGGGAGGAGGCCCAAATAAAATCAAACTGGGAAAGTCGTTGTTTCAAGGTCGGGGGGCAATTGAGCGGGAGGAATACTGACTTGGAAATGTTTAGTTTATAATAGGATAGTCGAGCATATCTGTCGAGCAGAGAGAGGAGCGCTGGAACAGAGGTCTCTGGGTTCTGTGTTATGATAAGGATATCATCAGTGTACATATTTACTTTGTGGACCTGCCCATGGATAGTAATCCCCTCTATATCTGTTGCTTTCCTGATATGTTCTGCCAGGGGTTCTGCACAAAGGTCATAGATCAAAGGGGACAAAGGGCAACCCTATCTTGTGCCATTTGATATGTCGAATTTGACAGACAAGAAGCCGGAGGCAAACACCCTGGAAGGGAAAGTATATAGAGAGGTGATGGCCGAGAGAATCCTGCCCTGAAATCCAAATGTCTGTAGGACCTTCCGCATGTAGTCCCAATTTATTCTATTGAACGCTTTCTCTCCATCTAAAGAGAAAAGAGAGAAAGGAATTTTCTGTGTGCGGGCTACTTGCATAATATTCACTATGTGTCGTATACCATCCCTGGTTTGTCTGCCCCTAACAAATCCTACTTGGTCAGCATTGATTAAACAGGGAAGAAATTTATTGAGCCTATTGGCCAAGATTTTAGAATATATTTTAATGTCTGAGTTCAATAACGAGATGGGCCTGTAGTTTGTGACTAAATCCTCTGGCTTGCCTGATTTGTGTATGGTTGAGATGGGGGCACATAGCATTTTCCCCCGGGGGGGGGGGGGGGGGGGGCCCCTCCCTTGTCAGCTATGACATTGAAAAGGCTAGATAGGTGTGGGGAAAGGAGATGGGAAAACAGTTTGTAGTATTCGTTGGTAAAGCCATCTGGCCCAGGGGATTTGTTACAGTGTAAATTAGAGATTGTTTGCTGGACTTCCTGTAATGAGATAGGTTTGTTTAAAATCTTTAATTGGTCTTGTGTCAGGGACGGAAGAGAGACTTTACTCAAGAACTTGTCTATGGCTTCATCTGAAACCGGGGGAGTGTTGGTGTCCAATTGTAAATTGTATAATGAGCTATAGTATTCCGCGAACGCATTGGAGATCTGTTGCGGATCTAGAATACGGCCCGATGCAGGGGAGGTAATGTAGGGGATCTGTGTTTTAGCCTGCTGTATTTTAACTCTCCGTGCCAAGATTCTGCTCGGCCTATCACCTTGAAGGTAGAAATTCCAGCGGAGTTTGCTTAAATGGAATTCGTACTGTTGTAGTTGTAAGGTGTGTAGTTTATCTCTAAGTGTTATGAGTTTATCTTTGAGGGGCTTAGAGGGAGTCAATTTGAATTGTGATTCTAGTTTTCTGATCTCATCTAAAGTAGTGTGAAGCAGAGACTCCCTGTTGCGCTTCTCCCTGGCCACAACTTTCATGCATACTCCTCTAAGGTATGCCTTGTGAGCACACCATAAAGTTTCCTCAGAAGGAACCGTAGAGGCGTTTAATTCAAAGTAATCTGAGATAGCTTTAGTTATCTCTTTAGTGATTCTTTCGGATTTGAGCAGAAAATTGTTTAGCCGCCAGGGGGGAATGGAAACCGGGTGTCTGATCTATATTTAGGGTTAGATAGATGGGGGCGTGATCTGACCAAGTTTTAGTTCCGATTTCGGAATTTGAGACTAAGAGTAACGCTGCCCTATTCAGTAGAACATAATCTATTCTAGAATATGAATCTTTAGCCGCCGAGTAGAAGGTGAAATCTTTCTCCGAGGGGTGAGCATATCTCCAGGGATCATGCAAGTTCTCTTCCGCAATCAGACTGCTCAACTCCAGAGAATTTTTAGAGCCGCTACCCGACCTATCAACAGACCTGTCTATGACTACATTAAAGTCCCCCATATTATTAGGTTGCCTTTGGTTTCTTTCCTAACCCTAGTTAACATCTTCCTAAGATAAGAGATCTGATGTTGGTTAGGTGCATAGATTCCAACCAGTGTGAACAGGACAGCTTTACGGGTGCACCGTAGAATTATAAAGCGCCCCTGTTCCTCTACTATCATGTCAGACAGGGAAAACGGATACCCCAGCTTTTTTCACGTTAAGTGCAGAGTGATAGACACAAGAGAAATTCCTATTCTGCAGTCTACAGGAATCTTTTTTGCAGAGATGTGTCTCCTGAACACAGACCACCTCTGCGTGCGATCTGGAGACCTCTTTCCAAAACAAAGATCTTTTGAAAGGGGAGTTTAACCCGTTAGCATTTAGGGACAAGATTTTTACCCCCTTTGAGAGACAGCAAGAGTATTATGTAGGAGTGGGACAACGTTCCCACCCCTCGTCAAGATGCCTGTAAAGGAAAAGATGTTAGGATCAGCTTGGCTTGAACAATCTAACATATTACTAAACCTGTTAAAAAAAAGAACAAATAACATTGTGAAGGTTGCATAGGAAAGAAGGGATTACCCAGGTCTGGAATCAAAGGTGGGTCAAGTCATTGCCTACAATCTAGAGGAAAAGGCACAACAAAAGTGAAATTTAAAGGGGCAAGTTGACCCAGGGGAGCTAGAGAGGACACTCCAGCATGGCTTAGAGATGAAGACCAGAGTCACTCTGGGGGTCTAGACCTGGATCTTGTGCGGGCTCTTTTGTCTGACCATAGGGGGGGGTGATCAGTTCCGGTCTGAACTGTTTCTTTCTAATCGGGCTAGCCTCTGATGGAGAAAGTAGATTCCAGCTTCGAAAGAGATAGGCAAGCCTCATTCGGAGTGTTGCAGATGAACTGAGCTCTGTTTTTTGTTATAATTAGTTTCACAGGGAATCCCCAGCGGTACTGAATTTCCTTTTCTCGAAGGATTCTGGTGTATGTTTGAAATTCTCGACGTCTCAGCATCGTCGCTGCAGATAGATCTGGGAAGATGGACAGCGCTTGGAAGCGATCCGGGAGCGCGTCTGATCTGCGTAAGGCACGGAGAAACTCTTCTTTGGTGTTATAAAAATGAATTCTGGCGATGGTATCTCTGGGAACCTGTGGAGGTAAGTTCTTCGGTTTCGGAAGTCTGTGGACTCTATCGATGGTAAGGTCCAGAGTGGAGGCGTTTGGTAAGACAGAAGCCATCAGGTCAGTAAGGAAGGCATTTAGTTGGTCCGAGGCTACACTTTCGGGGATTCCCCGGATTCTTACATTGTTATGCCTAGACCTGTCTTCCAGGTCCAGGACTTTAGATGACAGGCGATGCACTTCCTCTTCAAGATTGCTATTGGCATCTATCAGACTGTTGTGGGACTTAGCAAACTCAGACATCTTGTGTTCTATGTGGTCTGTGCGCGAAGCTAATGAATGAAAGTCTTGCCTCAAATCGTCCATCATCTGTTTAATGTCAGATTGAAGAGAGGATCTGAAGGAGGAGAACAGGTGCTGGAGGGAGGCCACTGTGAGAGGTTCAGAGTCCGGAAGACCTTGGTGTTCTAGATCCACTGATTCCGCTCTAGAGGACGGAGTGGGGGACGAAGGAGGGGGATATCTCAGTTCCCGCTTGGCCTGTGAAGAGGGGAAGTATTCTAGGAGCTTTGTTGGCTTGTTGCCTGGATTCTTTTTGGAAGTGCCACCCATAATTTCTATGTACAGCGGAAGAATAGGCCAGTAGGATGAGTCTCAAGGGCTGTTGAGTAGTCTCAGGTGGGACCTTATATCCTAATCAGTGCAACCGAAGTGATGTCGGGTACAGTAGTTTCCTCTTCTCTCTTATTTTTTTTTCCTTTCCCCCTATGAATAAGGACATATCCGGCTTCGTGTTTTATAAGATACAAGAGTCCCTGCGTGTAAGGGCAGGCAGCTTGCCACGTCTGTTATTTAGAAAAATCTGCAGTAGGGATGACCGTGAGGGCTAGAAGGGTGATGAGATGGGATATCTATGATACACCCTCTATGGTGTTTTACAGGCAGGTCAGTCCGAGCTCAGTGGCCTGAGTGCTATATGTGAACCTCTGGCGAGTGAATATAGTTAGCTAAGGGTGCTGGCCCAGTTTCACTTAAAACAGGGAGCAGGGAGGCGTTCAAAATGGCGCTCAAGGCTGTTAGCACTAGGTGGAGCCGCAGTGCAATAAAAGCTCTTTATTCTGGATTTAGACAGTCACAGTCCCCATCTCTGCAGATTAAATTAGTTGTGTCCCAAGGCTGACTAGAGCAGAATTACTGAGGAATAGTTCACGTTATGGGGGCTGTAAGGAGTGATTTCTCTATGAGACAGTGCCCAGAGCTTATTATAGTGTAACGGAGACAGTAAGCGGTAGAAGCTCCTTGCACCAGGTCTGAGTCAGCTTCAGACTCTGTTTCTGAAAGTTAATGAAGTAACCCCAGAGGCTGATGTGTGTGGGGTTGCTGCAGGGTGATACTCTGGCACGGGCCGCAAGGGATGAGGCAAATGTCTCGCAAAATGGCGCCCGAGGCAGTAGGGCCCAAGATGGAGGCTGTATGTAGCTGGAGCCTCCGGCGCTGAGAGTCAGTCGGCTACCGTCCCCAACCCTGCCGTTAGGATGACTATCCCCTGTGGCCTGCTAGTAAGTTGCTGCCAGGGAGCCACTTTGACTGCGGAGGCCGCAAGATGTAGGACGGGCTCTGCACAAAATGGCGCCGTGCGCCAGTACCTGCAGGACGATCCCCGCTAATGCGCCAGCGATCCTTCCGATGCGATACCTCGGGTCCCGGGGCCGGAAACGGAGAGGTTGTTGTGCGCAGAAGTTCCTTCAGGAGCCAGCGATGCGCTGTCAGGTAGGTGCTCTCACCGCCTCTCTCCGCTGCTCTGTGTCTGGCGGGAAAGCACCGCAGTTTCCCCTGCCTTGCCGCCCGTACAGGCCTCTCCTCTCACACCACGGATCTGCAGCTGCAGTGGACAGATTCCCTTGCAAAGGGTCTCAAAATGATCCTCTCAGGAAGCAAGTGCTGGAGGAGGAGGTCAGGGAACAATTGGAGGTCTTCTATGGCTTGTTTGTGCCGCTTCTCTGGAGGTCTGGTCAGGAGCTCTCACCAGGGACGTCCGCTCACATTCCCGGTTAGGCCACGCCCCTCCTGGTACACTTCTTATATGATTTTACTTTGGGCTATGAAGCCATGGTGACAGAGTTTCAGGTCTAGTATCATTCATTTATATATAAATGTTGTTTATTTTGTCCTAATATATTGTGCTGTGCTCTTATTACTTGGTCTGAAATGTAATAATTTATATACTCTGTATGACATTTTTGGGGTGTTGCATGTATGTGTTGAACTAAGAAATACATTCTTTTCAACTGTAGAATGTATTATGTATTTTATTGATAAATATTAATTATATAATTTTATCATAGAAGAAAAAGGTGTTCTTTCTTTATAGATGCATTCTAGGCTGCTTGTCATAACTGCATAGCCCATGTCCATGTTGCTTATCTACCTAGGCCCAACAATTTTTTGCTTGTTAATCTATCTAGTGTCATGGGTGGTCCCGCAGCTGTGGGTCAGGCTGCGGGCACACCCGTGTCTGGTCTGTGTCCCCCTGCTCTGGGGACAAGTGGCGCCGCGGTCCGCAGGTCGGGCTGCGGCCGCACTCGCTCCCCCGAGAGCCTGCACTTACCTAGCCACGTTCCTGTCCCCACGCGGCTCTCTGCCGGCTGCAGTGCGTGCCAGCGTGCCGGTAATTGGTTAATTGCTGGCCGCTGGTCCTATATATTGGTTCTGCCCCAGCACTTCCTTGCCGGATCTATTGTGCCCATATCCTTTAGAGAAAGCGTTGGAAGTGCGTTCTAGCGTTTTCGGTGTTCTGACCCTTTTGCTATGCTTATTGACCACGAACCTTTGCCGCCTGCCCTGACCCTCTTGCTACGTTTATTGACCACGAACCTTGCCGCCTGCCCTGTCCTTTCCGCCTGTCCACGACTACGCCTACGCCTGACGATTCTGTACCACGCTCACCCTTGGCTGCCACCGCAAGCAAGTCACGTCAGTGGAAGCGACCTGGTAGACTCCCGCCGCAGCAAGTCCATCCCGCTTTGCGGCGGGCTCTGGTGAAAACCGGGACCTACTTAAACTCCGCTCCCTGGCGTGGCTTATACCATTGCTTGTGGTGTTCCAGCGGATCCACTACCGCTCTCCATAACAGTTAGATCCGGCCATGGATTCCGCCAAGGTGCCTCTGCCCAGTATTGCAGACCTCATGTCCGTCATTACCCAGCAGTCGCAGCGGATTTCGCAACAGGCACAGCAGTTGGATCAGCTGTCCGACATGGCACAACAGCTCCTCACATCTCAGCAGCAGCTGCCACCTCTGCCTGTGGTTCCTTCTACGCACTCCGTTCCATTGGCTACGGTTGGCCCCAAGCTTCGTCTTCCTCTACCATCTAAGTTTGACGGGGACCCGAAGCTTTGCAGGGGTTTCATCACCCAGTGCTCCATGCACGTCGAGCTGATGGCTGATCAGTTTCCCACAGAAAGGGCAAAAGTGGCATTCATGGTGAGCCTACTTTCCAGGAAGGCCCTGGCTTGGGCAACACCCCTCTGGGATAGAAGCGACCCGGTGACTGCAGACCTACAGGCCTTCTTCCAGGAATTTCGTAGCATCTTCGAGGAACCAGCACGTGCGTCTTCTGCCGAGACGACGCTCCTGAATGAAGAGTCACTGTCTGGTCGCACCCCGCCCGGTGTGTGCCATCCCTCTGCTATCATCTCCCAAACCTCTGCCAGGCCTGCCAGCGGAATACCAGGTCTTTGCTGATGTGTTTTCGGAAAAGGAGGCCGAGACACTGCCGCCCCATCGGCCCTATGACTGTCCTATTGACCTTCTCCCCGGGACCAGTCCTCCTTGAGAGAGGGTCTATCCGTTGTCTGTAGCCGAGACTCAGGCCATGTCTACCTACATAAAAGAATTTGCAAAAGGGCGAAGGACAGGGTGACCCCTCCGTGGGAAACTATGCTGTACAATTCCGTACTCTGGCCTCGGAGTTATCCTGGAATGACGCAGCCCTCTGCGCCGCCTTTAAGAAGGGGATATCCGTCAGGGCAAAGGATGTACTAGCCGCTAGAGACCTTCCGTCCTCTCTGAGCGAACTCATCCACCTGGCCACTCGCATCGATGTTCACTTCGCCTTGAGACAGGAGGAGCTTCGTCAGGAACGAGACATAGTACGTCCCCGCCGGCTGCCTCGACTAGCCCCAGCAGCTGGGAAACACTCGCACCTAGGTCCTGGGGGAGAGGCGTCCCTAGGTGCTAATTCTCCCGCTACACGTTTGACAATACCGGTATGAGTCACGACGGACGCTGGCCTCACCTTTCCTGCCCCTGCCTTCCTGGATTCTGGGTCTGCCGGGATTTTTATCCATGCCTCCCTGGTATCTCGATATCGTCTGCCGCTGGTCCAGCTGGAAAAACCAGTGGTGATTTCTTTAGTCAGTGGGGAACGTCTGAGCGACTCCATTCGTACATCACCAGGCTGGTGTCCCTCCAGGTGGGGGCCCTGCACAAGGAGAAGATTGCCTTCCACGTGCTACCGAGGTCTTCATGGGCGATCCTCTTGGGGCTTCCATGACTGCAACGTCATGCCCCTATGCTCGACTGGAAGACCGGCAAGGTCTTGCTTTGGGGACCGGATTGCCAGAGTCACTGTCTGGTCGCACCCCGCCCGGTGCGGGCCATCCCTCTGCAATCATCTCCCACACCTCTGCCAGGCCTGCCAGCGGAATTCCAGGACTGTGCTGAGGTGTTTTCGGAAAAGCAGGCTGAGACGCTGCCGCCCCATCGGCCCTATGACTGTCCAATTGACCTTCTCCCCAGGACCAGTTCTCCTCGAGAGAGGGTCTATCCGTTGTCTGCACCCGAGACTCAGGCCATGTCTACCTACATAAAAGAGAATTTGCAGAAGGGCTTTATTCGAAAATCATCCTCCCCAGCCGGCTCCGGTTTCTTCTTTGTGGAGAAAAAGGATGGTTCTCTCCGCCCGTGCATCGATTAGCACGGCCTTAATAAGGTTACCGTGAAGAATCTTTATCCGTTACCTCTAATTTCGAAACTCTTCGACCGGCTCCGAGGAGCCATGGTTTTTTCGAAACTGGACCTGCGAGGAGCGTATAATCTCATTAGAATTCGAGAAGGCGATGAGTGGAAGACGGCCTTTAACACACATGACGGGCACTTCGAATACTTGGTAATACCGTTTGGACTATGCAACGCCCCAGCCGTCTTTCAGAAACTCGTTAATGATATCTTTAGAGACCTCCTTTACTCGTGTGTCATCGTCTACTTGGACGACATCCTGATTTTCTCTCCTGATCTTCTTACCCATTGGGTGCAGGTAAGACAGGTACTGAGTCGTCTCCACAGCAACCGGCTCTACGCCAAGTTGGAGAAATGTCTTTTTCATCTTTTTCATCGGATGAGCCTTCCATTCCTGGGTTATATCGTTTCGGATAAGGGTCTTCAGATGGATCCAGTGAAGTTATCAGCCATTCTGCAGTGGCCGCGACCTGTCGGGCTTCGGGCCATACAGCGCTTCTTGGGGTTCACGAATTATTATTGGCAATTTATTCCCCATTTCTCTACATTGGTGGTTTCGATTGTGGCCCTCACTAAGAAGAACGCCAACCCGGAACTCTGGTCTAGAGATGGGCGAATTGATTCTAACAAAGTGGAATTCGTTTAGAATTTCAGGAAAACTTCGGTTCTGAATGAAGTCGAAGTTTGGGGTACTTCAGGTGAACGAAGTGTGCTTTTGATTGATAAAATGGCTGCGAGCACATGGCGTTACATGGGGCAAAGCACTCTGGGAGGAAGAAGGGCATAGCCTGCATGACATGTGCAGAGATGAAGCCAATCAGAGACCGGCGGGATTCTGTGATATATATATATATATATATATAAGTCCGGGCGCGACGCTGGGAGCTCACACTCCTCTCACTGTACTGATTAGGGAAGGTGCTGCCGCGGCTGCTTGTAATAGCTCTTACTGAAGAACTGATTTTTATACAGCGATTTTTGGGGGGTGTCTCAGCTTGTCTCAGAGACTGCTTCTCTTAACGTTCTATTTCTGATTTTGTGGGGTATTGGATCTGAAGTCCAGTGTGCGTCTAGTGCAGCTGCATATACATTTTAATGCTATCTGCTCACAGCACATTGAATATCCAAGGGGGATCTAAGCCTGTTCCTGTTGTATTCATTTAAATAAACAGCGTTTTTACAATACAAATACCACTTCATTTTTGGCTGCTCAATTCTTTTGCGCAATTTACATCCAGGGGTTAATTAAGCGTTGTTCTGCTGTTGTGGTGACTAAAAGAAACCGTCTTTTTCACCGCCAAAAAATACATTTTTCCTGTAGCATAATTCACAAGCGAAGGTTAATTACAATTTTTTCTCTTGTTGTGTAGCGTAAAAAACACGCCATTGTAACACGCTACAAAGCTAGTAGTTTGTGGTTGCTCAATTGTTTGGCGCAATTTACATCCAGGGGTTAATTAAGCATTGTTTTTCTGCTGTGGTGACTAAAATAAACCGTCTTTCACCGCCAAAAAATAAATTTTTCCTGTAGCATAATTCACAAGCGAAGGTTAATTACAAGTTTTCCTCTTGTTGTGTAGCGTAGAAAACACGCCATTGTAACACGCTACAAAGCTCGTAGTTTTTGGTTGCTCAATTCTTTTGCGCAATTTACATCCAGGGGTTAATTAAGCATTGTTCTGCAGTTGTACTCATTAAAAGAAACTTTGTTTTACACCGCCACAGAAGAAATTCTGTAGCATAATTCATATCCGAAGGTTAATTAAGCCTGTTTGTGCTTTTATATTCAGTAAAATACACAGAGTTTTTAAACGGCACATACAAGTCAATTTTTCCTGCCCATTTGTGGAGCGCAATTTATATCCAAGGGTTACCCAAGCTTCTTAGTGGGTTCATTTGGAGTCAAATACAGGGTGTGTATTTATCAGATACAGATATCTTCATCAAACAGTGTCTGTACATTTTAGAACAAACAGTATGTCAGACAGAGAGGTGGCAAGCTCTTCTCCTGCGAGTGGCAGAGGCACAAACATTCCAGGCCCAGGTCGCAGCACAGCAAGGGGATGTCGCAGCAGGGGTCACTCGGTGAGGCCACAACTGCCGCTGTCATCTAGCGGCCGTGTGTTGTTCAGCAACCCAATGGTTAGTGATTGGTTGACTATGTCATCCACTTAATCCCAGATGACATCTGACAACCCCAGCCAAGAGTCGGTGGGAACATCAGACACAACCCTTAGTTGGCATGGCCCGGGAGTGGGTCAGCGGCCCTCACCTGTCCTCAACCCGCCTCTGTCCCATCCGGTTCCCTCAGCCAGAGATCTACTATGTGGTCTAGGCTCAGCGCCACTATATAGCGAGGATGAACAATTTGAGGAGGGCAGTCAGCAGCTACTTGGGAGTGAAGAAATGGGGCCAATATCCCCTGCTTCTTGCAGTAGGCGGCAAAGTATAGATGTTGAGAGTGGCATGAGAGGTCATGTTGTGAGGGGTCAGCCTCTGCATACCAAGACCGGTGATGAGGACAGCAGTGACGATGAAACACAAATAGATGATGATGTAGCCGACCACACTTGGGAGCCGGGTGAGGCAAGGGCTTCATCATCGTCAGGAGAAGAGGGCGTCAGCTTGCGCATCAGGCAGCGGCGCAGCCAGCAAGAGGGTTGTGAGTGAGTCAGCAGGATAGCAGCAGTGTGAGGTCGGGAGCCAAGCAGCCATGGGGTAAAAAACCCGCTTCGCAGGTCCAAGAAAGTAGCGGCACAGGGGCTCAGCGAGGCAGCGGCGGCAGTAGTCACTCAGTGCGGAGCGTTGGCGGTAAAATCCGATACTCGGCGGTGTGGCAGTTCTTTGCTAAGACACCGGAGGAGCCGAATATGGGTATATGTAGAATCTGTAAGCAGAAAGTGAAGCGTGGCACCACGGCCCTGCATCAACACATGCAGCGTCACCATCCGGTGGCCTGCGAACACGTGGCTCAGATGTGGTGGTACACCCTGCCGCCGCAGCAACAGCAGCAGCTGCAGGGCCCAGTGGCATGCAAGCCATTGCAGCCCGTCAAGGCCCCACCACCTCTGCAGAAGGGAACTGTTTCTCTTTGACATCATCTCCCGGTCCAGATGCTCCTGCTCCTCGCTACTCATGGCGCCAGCAGTCGTTCAGCGAGGCGATTGCAAAGAGACAACAGTATGTGTCCAACCATCCTAAGGTGCAGAAGCTGACCGTGCTCCTGTCCAAGTTGTTGGTGCTGCAGTCCCTCCCTTTCCAAATGGTGGACTCTGCACCATTCAGAAAACTAATGGCTTGTGCCGAGCCAAGATGGAGAGTTCCAAGCCGTAATTTCTTTTCCAAAAAGGCAGTACCAGCACTTCATAAATATGTAGAACAGAAGGTGGGCCAGTCCTTGAGCTTATCGGTTTGTTCCAAGGTGCACGACAGCGCGAACGTCTGGAGCTGTAACTACGGTCAGGGCCAGTACATGTCCTTTACGGCCCACTGGGTGAATGTGCTTCCTGCCCAGGCACACCAACAACTTGGACAGGAGACGCTGCTTTCTCCTCCACGTTGTCAAACTGCGGCTCCTGCGCCAATGTCCGCCTCCTCCTCCTCCACCACCATCTCAGCCTCCACAAGTACTGCTCCATCATACCACATGTGTAGGGCACAGCGGTGTCACGCAGTTCTACACCTGGCTTGCCTTGGCGAACGAAGTCACACAGGGGAGGAACTGCTCCGCGTCATGCAGCAAGAAATTGATGTGTGGCTTTCTCCGCGCCAACTGCAAATCGGAACCATGGTGACGGACAATGGGAGTAACATGGTGTCCGCGCTGCACCGAGGAGGGATGGTCCATATGCCCTGCATGGCGCACGTGTTCAATCTGGTTGTGAAAAGGTTCCTGAAGTCTTCCACCGATCTTCAGAAGATTCTGAAAATGGCCAGGAAACTGTGCATGCACTTCATCCATTCCTACAAAGCCAGGAACACCCTCCTCGAGTTGCAGCGGCAGAACGGCCTCCCCCAATACACTCTGATATGCGATGTTTCCACCCGTTGGAATTCCAGCCTGCACATGTTGGACCGACTGTATGAACAGAGAAAGGCCATTAACGATTTTTTGATGATCCAGGCGGACAGGAGTACTCCCCTGTGTAACTTTGATGTCAGCCAGTGGCAGCTCATGCGTGACACCTGCCGTTTGTTGAGGCCATTCGAGGAGGCCACATTATTTGTCAGTCGCCAGGACTACGGGATGAATAACGTCATTCCACTGCTTCATGTCCTGGAACAGATGCTGAAAAATCTGTCTGGGCAGGGGACTGGAGACGTGGCGACTACATCTCGCGGACACATGAGTCCGGTGGGGACTGAAATGGAGGAGGAGGACATTGGAGCAGAAGCATTGTCTGGTGAAATGAGTGGATTTTCTACCCAGGTGACAAGAGAGGAGGAGCAGGAGCAGCTGGAGGAGGTGGATGGAGATGAGGAAGACGAGGCAGATGACCCGCAAGCACCGTGGCAGTATACAGGGGAGATGGAGGCAGGGAGCCCCTCGGAGTCAGTTGTGCAGATGGCCCGCAGCATGCTGATTTGCCTGGCTAGTGGCCGAATAGTCAGCATCCGGCAGAGGAATGACTTCTGGCTCTCCACCCTATTGGACCCTTGCTACCGGTCCAAAATGGGAGCCTTTTTCCCAGCTATTGAGAGGGAGGACAAACTCAAATACTATAGGGAAATCCTCCGTAGTCAGTTGGCCGCTGCCTATGTGCGGCATCGTCCCTCCTCTGACAGGTCTGACCCCCCGTTCTTCAGCGCTCACGTACTACTGCCGCGGCTGCTGGGGGAAGGTGGGGGGGTAGGAGCAGTACCAGCTCCATCAGCAGCAACCTAAGTCTGGAGTCACTGATGAGCAGCTTCCTTCACCCGCCTAGTGAGGAGGGCAGTCGCCAGCAGCAGCAGCAGCAGCAGGACTTGGAGCAGACTCTGAACCTTCAGGTGGTGGCCTACTTGGACAGCACTCTGCCACCCCAGTTAGAAGATCCGCTGGACTACTGGGCAGCCAAACTGGATGTGGGGCCACAACTTGCCGAGTTTGCAGTGGAGAAGCTGTCCTGCCCGGCCAGTAGTGTGGCATCATCAGCGGGTGTTCAGTGCGGCGGGGGCCATCGTTACCCCAAGGAGAACCCGCTTGTGCACGGGAAATGTGGAACGACTGGCCTTTGTCAAGATGAATCAGGCGTGGATCGGCCAGGATTTCCACCCAAACCACAATGCCTTAGGCGTCAGACTACATCAGCCATGAAGCCTCACCCAAACTGTGAGAAATGAGTCTGGGTTCAAACTACCTGCCTCAGCCACTATTCTGATGCCGCCACCCACCTGATGCCACACATCTGCTACCAGTTTCTCCATCTGCCACCAACCATCTTTACCAGAGACTGGTATTGCCACCCACCTCCACACTCTGTCATTGTGCCACTCTATGACCTCATGTTGCTGCTGTGGCTGCTGCCGTGACCTCCACACTGTGTTATTGTGCCACTCTGTGGCCTACTCCTGTTTTTGCCACCTCCAGAATGTGATTTAGCCACTGTCTGACCTCATGCTGTTGCTCCTGCCGCTGTCACCTCCACTCTCTGTCATTGTGCCACTCTGTGGCCTACTCCAGTTTTTGCCATCTCCAGAATGTGATTTAGCCACTGTCTGACCTCATGCTGCTTCCACCGTCACCTCCACTCTCTGTCATTGTGCCACTCTGTGGCCTACTCCTGTTTTTGCCACCTCCAGAATGTCATTATGCCACTGTCTGACCTCATGCTGCTGCCGCCGTCACCTCCACTCTCTGTCATTGTGCCACTCTGTGGCCTACACCTGTTTTTGCCACCTCCAGAATGTGATAGTGCCACTGTCTGACCTCATGCTGCTGCTGTGGCTGCTGCCGTGACCTAGACACTGTGTCATTGTGCCACTCTGTGGCCTATTCCTGTTTTTGCCACCTCCAGAATGTCATTGTGCCACTGTCTGACCTCATGCTGCTGCCGCCGTCACCTCCACTCTCTGTCATTGTGGCACTCTGTGGCCTACTCCAGTTTTTGCCATCTCCAGAATGTGATTTAGCCACTTCAAAAGAAAAAGTAGCACTAAAACTACCAGGTTACATGCACGGCATTAGCAGGACCCCCCCTGCATGGAAAACAGCACACTTGAGAAAGGGGGCGTGGTTATCTCCCGAAACGTCGTGTGGTGTTTCTTATGGAGGACATCTAAACCGGCTGCTCCTATGATCTCTGCTGAAAGGCATCGAAACCAGTAGATACCTTTGGCGGATACTTGCCGATCTTTTGGGACATTCTACCTCATTGAGGATTCCAGGTTACATTCCATTGAACTTTCATTATGTTTATGTGAGAAGTACATAAAATTTCAGCTAATGTTTGATTATGGCAATATTGGCGAAGATTGTTCTATAATATAAAGAATTAAAAATATTCATAAAAAAACGCAAAAAGAATATTTGTGTTTCACGGCATATTGTCCTAATTTATGTGATTTAGCCACTGTCTGACCTCATGCTGCTGCCACCGTCACCTCCACTCTCTGTCATTGTGCCACTATGTGGCCTACTCCTGTTTTTGCCACCTCCAGAATGTCATTGTGCCACTGTCTGACCTCATGCTGCTGCCGCCGTCACCTCCACTCTCTGTCATTGTGGCACTCTGTGGCCTACTCCAGTTTTTGCCACCTCCAGAATGTCATTGTGCCACTGTCTGACCTTATGCTGCTGCCGCCGTCACCTCCGCTCTCTGTCATTGTGCCACTCTGTTGCCTACTCCTGTTTTTGCCACCTCCAGAATGTCATTGTGCCACTGTCTGACCTCATGCTGCTGCTGTGGCTGCTGCCGTGACCTCCACACTGTGTCATTGTGCCACTCTGTGGCCTACTCCTGTTTTTGCCACCTCCAGAATGTCATTGTGCCACTGTCTGACCTCATGCTGCTGCTGCCGTGACCTCCACTCTCTGTCATTGTGCCACTCTGTGGCCTACTCCTGTTTTTGTCACCTCCAGAATGTCATTGTGCCACTCTGACCTCATGCTGCTGCTGTTGATGCTGTCAACTCCACACTGTGTCATTGTGCCACTCTGTGGCCTATTCCTGTTTTTGCCACCTCCAGAATGTCATTGTGCCACTGTCTGACCTCAAGCTGCTGTGGCTGCCGCCGTCACCTCCACACTCTGTCACTAATGTTGCCATCTGAGCTCTCAGCTTGTTTTTTTTCCAGCTTTCGCTGGCATGACTTTATCAGGCAACATTCCCGCTTCAGTTTTTTGGTCAGTTTTGCCCTCTTAAGTGCCCAGGGAATTTTATAGTGAGGCGATTCTAAGAGCGGCGGCAGTCATGTGCGTGTCATACTAAAACACAACATTGTATGAAGACCAAACCAAGCTCCCTCTGCATATTTAAGCATGGCACAACGTTCTACAGCACCATGCAGGCTCTGTGCAGCCTGGAAATAGCTGTTTTTTAACGTGTTTCGGAATTTCGGCGAAGTGAGCGAACCGAATTTTGAGAAATTCGCCCATCTCTACTCTGGTCACAAGTGGCCGAAAAGGCATTTTCGGAGCTCAAGTCGGCTTTTGCCTTTGCACCCATTCTGTCTTGCCCGGATCCAGACACACCTTTCGCCTTGGAGGTGGATGCTTCTTCCGTGGAGGCAGGAGTGGTTCTCATGCAAAGAGGGGTCAAGGGCAGAACTCTCACATGCGGATTCTTCAAGACCTTCGTTCCGGTGGAGAAGAATTACACCATTGGGGACCGGGAATTGTTGGCCAACAAACTGGCCCTGGAGGAATGGCGCCACCTCCTGGAGGGAGCTCGACATCCAATTGATGTTTACACAGATCACATGAATCTCCTATATCTCCAGTCGGCTCAAGGCCTTAACCCCTTCCCGACATAGGAGGTATGCATACGTCCTAGCTGGAGTGCGTTCCCGCAAATGGACGTATGCATACGTCCTGGCGATCGCCTGTCATGGTTGCGATAATGAAGCCCCAGGCAGGAGGAGCTCCCTCCTCCTGCCTGCTCCCGTCGACGATCTCCTGCCTTAGGGTCCCGGGAAGTGAATGGCACTTCCCGGGGTCATCTTTGACGTCACCATGCCCGCAATGCATTGTGGGCATGGTGAACAGTATACAGTACTAGTACTGTGTCCTGGCCTGCCATCTAACAGCAATCTGATGATTGCTGTTAGAAGGAAAAGTAAAAAAAAGTGTAAAAAAAGTAAAAATAAATGTTAAAAGTGAAAAAAAGTAAAACACGAACACAAAAAATAAAATAAAAACATGTACACCGCCCTTTTCCCCTTTACAAACGCCAATCGGCCCAAAGAAGATCAAAAATAAATAAAGTACCCATATTTGGTTTTGACGCGTGCGTAACGACCTACCCTATAAATCTGTCACATTAATTAACCCGCACGGTGAACACCTTATAAAATATAAATAAAAAACAGTCACAAAATTGCATTTTTTGTTCATCCCACAGCACATAAAATGGAATAAAAAGCGATCAAATACTCATATAAACTCCAAAGTTGTACCAATTAAAATTTCCGTTTTATCCACAAAAAAAATGTCCTTACACAGCTCTGTATACGGAAAAATAAAAAAGTTATGTCTTTCAGAAGACAGCGATGCATAAATAAAACACCACCCTTTTGGGCCCTGTTCACAGCTCAATAGCTGGACTAAACTGAGCCCAGGAGCAGGCATCTCGCCTTATATGCTCCTGGGAAAACATGACAGGTGCATCTGATTGCTGAATAACAACTCAAAGCTCCCGCATCTGATTGCTGAATAACAACTCAAAGCTCCCACTGCTAAGGGAACAATTAAATGATACAGACTGCACATTAGCTTGGTACCTGTTCACACCAGTATGCAGAAAAACCACAGTATAATGTATAAAGAGACTGCAGAAATGCAAAAATACCCATTAAACAACCAGTCGCACATCCTCAGGGTATGAGGGGGGGGTGGCTGCCGGTATTACAATTGCATATAGATAAAGCAATACATAAGGGTGCAAAACGTGTGGTGCACCATGCCGGCTTACAGCCTCTTAGTGACACCCATACTAACAGATTAGGTGGGCTGCCTTTGCACCTCTGGGTATGCCACAACAAAAAAATTTTAAATAGTAGTCACCCTTCTCTCCCGAGCACTATTGGGCAGATAAAAAATGTCATACTTGAAAAATATTAAATATGAGGTATTAGTAGTTCGCAAGCGGCGTCAACGGTCCTCTTGTCTTGCGAGTCCCTACACTGACAATTTACAAAAAGAAAAACACACAAAAAAGGTGCATTACTTACTTAAAAAACACCACCATTATGGGCCCTGTTCACAGCTCAATAGCTGGACTCAACTGAGCCCAGGAGCAGGCATCTAGCCTTATATGCTCCTGGGAAAACATGACAAGTGCATCTGATTGCTGAATAACAACTCAAAGCTCCCACTGCTAAGGGAACAATTAAATGATACAGACTGCACATTAGCTTGATACATGTTCACCCCAGTATGCAGAATAACCACAGTATAATGCATGGAGAGACTGAGGTCATTTATCGGGGTGTCTAACATACAGGCCAATCAAAATCACGTTAGAACTGGACTGGTCCTTAAAAAAAATGTATATTGCAAATTTTCTTGAAAATGTGAAAATTACTACAAAATTTCTAAGCCCCCTAATATCATAAATAAAAAAACACATTTAAAAAAAAAAGATGCCAACCTACAGTAGACATATGGTAGATGCTAGTTATAAGCTATTTTGAGTGGAATAACTATCTGTCTTACACGCAGAAAGTTTTGAAGTTTGAAAATGGTAAATTTTTCACGATACTTTGATATTTTTCACAAATAAACAAGGACTTTTTGAATCAAAATTTCTTACTATCTTAAAGCACAATGTGTCACGAAAAAACAGTCTCTGAATCACATGGATAGGTTAAAGTGTCAAAAAGTTATTCTCACAAAAAGTGATACATGGCAGATTTAAAAAATGGGGCTCTGTCAGAAAGGCCAAAACTGGCTCCGGTGGTAAGGGGTTAATCCTCGCCAGGCCAGGTGGTCGCTGTATATCACGCGTTATGACTTCCGGAGTCTCTACTGCCCGGCAGAAAAAAATGTGAAGGCTGACACCCTCTCCCGTGCCTCCGACACCATCGGGGAAGATCCTGGCCCTCAGCATATTATACCCCCAGAACGTTTGGTTCATGTTTCTCCGGTGGTCCTTTGAAGAGGCAGCATTGTACTGTCAGCAGGAGATTGTCCACACTCCATTACATCTCAGCATCCACTTAAGGAGAAGCAGCATTGTCTGCTCTGTTATGAACTGCATTGTTCAGCTTATTATGGACATGGGGAATTGACAAGTGCACTAGATTCTTGTTACACATCATTGTGGATTTGGCATGCTAAAGGTGCTGTAAGTGACATGTATTTTGAAATAGACTTGTCATTATTTAGACTGTCCTTTGACTAGTTAAGAGAATTCTTGGTAAGTCTTGCTTTTCTTGTGTATTATCACAATTTGTAAGTGGATGCATTTAGGAGCATTAAATATACTCTGAGGCAGTGCGCGTTATTGCGCCTAACTGTCCATTTTTTTATATATGTGTGTTTATATTCACTATTGGATTACACTTTTTTTTATTTGTTTGTTGGTTTAGTCTAGCCCTGGTTGTATTTCTCACTTCTGTTGTTTTTGGCTTACAAGGTATTTATATCCCTTTCTTCTTCCAAAAAAATAGCCCCTGAGGAATTTTTTGTTGGATATGGAAGAGATTAAAACTGGGGACTCGTTAGGAATTTTTTAAGGGCTATTGTTTGGGTTCCGCGGGAACCCCCTTATTGGCCCACACCCCGTATTATTACTGGGGTTTTGGGGAGTATTATGGGAATTAAGGGTAAAAACCGTTTTTTTTATATTATTATTTCTTTGTTTTTTTTTGGGTAGTTTATGGCTACCTTTTTTACTAGTCATTTTTAAAAGTTATTTTTTTATTCCCCATCTGTTAAATTCCCGGGGGACCCCCCACAGATTCCTCAGGGAAGATTTACTGCCCGGCTCTCCGGAGGAGTATTTAAAATGGGGACATTGCCTCTGGTGGCCGGGCACCCGGGGCCTTGGAAAACGTATCAGCTGACCCCCCCTTCTATTGGTGGCTGAAAACGGCTGAGTATGGATCCACGGGACCACCGCAAGCAGATAGCTAACCCACGCCAGGGAAGGGGATCTAAGTACCCCCCGGTTTTCACCAGAGCCCGCCGCAAGCGGGGGGACTTGCTGCGCGTGAGGCTACCAAGGTCGTCCCCCCTGACGTGACTTGCTTGCGGTGGCGGCCGAGGGGCACGAGGGACAGAGTCGATCCCAAAACGAGTCTGGGCAGGCAGAAGCGCGGGCGGGCAATGGTTTTTGTGGCGAGAACGGCAGGGAAAGGGCAGGGCAGGCGGCAGAGGTTTTGGAGTCGGAAACTTGCAAAGGTCGGTAAAAGGGGAGGGCGACAAAGATTCAGGAACGCTTTCCTAGGCTCGGGGGAACATAGATCCAGCGAGGAATGACTGCAACGGGCCTTAAAAAAGGGGGGGGCAGGCAGAACAAATTATTGGGGAAAACTGTCCCCCCTTTTAAAATTTTCGAGAACGCGCGCGGGCGCGCTAGGGAAAGGGCACCCGGCCCCGGCCGGAGAGACGCGGGGGGGACAGGAACCGGGGCCGGGGAAATTTTCCAGCACGGGAGACCCCCCGGTCGTCCCGCGGCAGCGCAGCACCCCCACCCCGGCAGGCCCCGGGAGGGGACCACGGGTGCGCCCGCGGCCCCGGGCCCAGAACGGGGGTCGCCCCTACATACCCCCCCCCCCTTTGGTCCCCCCCTTCTTTGGCTAAGGAACTTTCGGGAGGGCTTGATTCAAGTGTTAGACCTGGTTCCCCGACCTCTCTTCGGGGCCGAAGCCTCTCCAATCTACCAGAAAGAAACGCTTACCCCCCGATGGTTTCATGTCCAAGATGTCCTTTTCCTCAAAAACATCAGGGGGCTCTAGGGTCGGGGACGGGGGAGC